>JADBJO010005659.1:37850-40350 GCA_016801955.1 Conus betulinus | reverse complement strand
CCATGATCTTGATTTGCCGTCTCGACTGTATTGAGATCAAGTTGTCTTGACCTCAGTGGGGTCGTAGTGACACACTCACATCCAGTATGATAATATGGTGTGCGTGTGTGTGTGTGTGTGTGTGTGTGTGTGGTGTGTGTGTGTGTGTGTGTGTGTGTGTGTGTATATATATGTAGAGAGTAGAGAGAGAGAGAGAGAGAGAGAGAGAGAGAGAAGTGTGTGTGTGTGTGTGTGTGTGTGTGTGGTGTGTGTGTGTGTGTGTGTGTGTGTGTGCGTGCGTGAGTGTCGTGCGTGTTGTGTGTGCATGTGCGCTTGCTTCAGTATATAACGTTTTTTCTTCCACATGGTCATTTTTTTTCATTTTTGTCACGTTGCACTAGCCACATGTGCATTGCATACTGACTTACTGATCTTGTCCCTCTCTAAGTGTATGGAGACACTGTTAGAAACTCTGGGCAAAATATGGCAATTCCTTTGTCTTTTCGCTGTCTAATAAAAAATTTCAAAACTTGAATCTGGAATCCAAATGTATGAAACGTCCGCTTTTGAATATAGTTGGGGGCCTGAAAAGAGGAAGACTTTCCATCGTTAATCATTGGTTTCCCTGTGGACAGTCGCCGGAGACCAGCCTGACAGAAAGCCTGGAGATGAAAAGACAGCGTATAGACGTGAAGTCATTCAGGCAGATGCTCAGTTGCAGCACCAAAGATTATAGCAAAGGCGACGGTTAGAAATGTCAGACATTGATACGGATGGCGTGTTTAAACATGAAGGATACGAGGACCAGTCCAGAAGCGTTGTTTTGGATCTTCTTGAGGTCATTGTGCGGCAGGCATGAATGCAGTTCCAATAATTGTCACCACAGTTGACAAAGGTACAAACCTAAATCTTGCTTCTAGTAGTCGAGAGATCATAAGAAGAAACAGAAACGTGTCTTTCGAAGCTAAAGATAGGAAGACTTAGAGAGTTGTTGCTGATGAATAAAAAAAGAAAAAGAAAGGCTGCTTGGCTGCGGATTGAAGTTATACCAAGACTGCATACGGCTTAAAGAAAAACATCACTTTAACATGACTAACTGCCAATAATGTATGGCTCGTATTATGACTGCAAGTTCATGCCAAGCATTGAAATGAAGTAATCGCAGATAAATGACTGAATGGATATATGTATTATGTAAACGAAGCAAATATCAGATCCTGTTTCTATCATCGTTGGAGGTTTCTATCCAAGCTGAACATCGAGTAAAAAACTACCTTCTTTGTGAGTCAGAAAAAAATCCCTATACGTGCCAAATGGATCAAAATCACAGATGCGGTCGTGCCACAGCGGCCATCTAGAACCAGTTGAAACTTGTCATTTTTCAAACCTACCACAACCTCGACTAACCCACGTGTCTACTAAACCATATTCAAACAGACTAATGCGGACATCTGACACTCGGTCCATTCCCACCTGGTATGAAATTCATACAACCTTATACAGGTTTCACTGGATGTTTGGAATTCTGTGAACTGCAACAATGAGAGGTATCTTAATCGATATTAAGTGGGTAGTCTTATTCGACATTTAACTCAAATCATTAGATGCACAACAACAATTCATCTTCCTTTAAAGCATTAAGATGTACGCAGTCGCAATGAGCGACTGCTTTTTGCCGTCGCCCCTTCATTTTCAGAATCAACTTGCATATCATGGTGTTCTATTGAATTAGATATTTTACGAATAGTTTTTAGTGACGTACTGTTCAGTAAGGGAGAATGTTTTCATAGTAGATGATAAGACCATTTTCTCTTTACGCAGTGCATCTTTACACGCGGGAACAGGACACACACTTACATTCGTCTTTCTCTGACCGCCTGGTGTCAATCTATACGTTACACGGTTTTATTTATTTTTACTTATGTCTGTTTTCAACGAAAGTACAGCAGCAGCCCTTGCAACTTGTTTAGCTGGCTCAGTAATAGTTTCTGATGACAAGGTAATGTCATCTACCTACATCAGAATGAACGGTTCAAATGTCATACATGGATGTCCGTCGTGGTGGACGAAGACGTCAGTGACTCCGCATGTATGAGCGGAAGCCAAAGCTGGGACACACAGATACGTCCGCACTCTGGGCATGCGACAGCTGTCATTGGGTCAGGTCTCCCGTCTTTGCGGGCTTGGCGCTTCTAGTCCAATTCCTGGAAACGTTTCTCTTCGAAGCTGTTGACTCCTTTGTGGACAGCAAGTCGCCAGGTACTGCGGTCTGTGGCAAGTGTTTTCCCAGCCATGAAGCGGAATGCCACAGGCTGCCAGGTAGCGTACAGGAATGTGGCATGACGTCTTTCGTTACTGGATGCCTCCACAGCCCAGCTCAGAGAACAGCACGTGGTTTAACACATCGCCCTGTTTTACGCTCGGTGTATCAACAGTCAAATGTGTATGTTCGATATCTAAATGTAGTGCTGTACAGAGAGAGAGAGAGAGAGAGAGAGAGGGGGGGGGAGAGGAGCGAGAG
>JADBJO010005659.1:30350-32850 GCA_016801955.1 Conus betulinus | reverse complement strand
AGAACGATGAAATGACTTTTAAATATAAAAAGGATATCCTTCAAATATGTCACAAGTTTCACATTGATTTATAATGGCGTTTTGTTGTTCTTGTTGTTTTGCATTTGTCTGATCATTTTTTGAATCAAAGTTTGAAAAAAAAAAAAAAAAAAACAAACAAACAAACAAAGAAACAAACTTAACAAAGAAACAAAAATCGTCCAGCCACTGTCTTGTCATTCTTCTCAATCGGCATTTTAGTTTATTGAAGTGTGTCCAAAGAAGAGGCGTCGTTAAAAAAAGAAAAATCAGTCTCTATCATGATTAGAACTTCGTTTGAAGCGTTTGGTTTCATTCCTTTGGAATTTGTTTGTATCCACTATGTCTTTGAAACTCTCTCCTACTCCTCTCCAAACCCTTGCTACACAACCCTGACTGAGTGAGTCTGCCCCTCCTCTGAGTCGGAGACTGATAGCCCCACACCCCTCCCGATCCATCTCTATCCCCACCAACATCCCTCTGAATCGGCTGCGGTGTACCCAGACAAAACGCTTCGCTGGCGTTTGGCCAGAACGATCTGTTCGTCTGAGCAGTGGTATTTCTCAAGGTGAAGCGCTTTCGAAACGGAGATAACCCGTGTGCTGTCGAAGATCCGTCATTCTTTGGCGTGATAAACGAGTTGGAAAGATAACACTATCAAAACAGGCTTGAAATTATAATCAGTCATATAGCAGTGATGCAGCAGCGGAACTAAAACTACAAATTCAACCTTGAAATAAGCGCAGAAATGTTATAGTAGAACGGAACCTGACTACAATCGCCGCCATCTTTATTGCCTCTGCACTCCACCTCTGAGAGCGGCCACAGAACGTTCCAAGCGTTCGCTGCGAACGGGTTGTTGTCTGGATAGATCACCAAACTCGTTACAGAACTTACTACCAGGACAGCATATACCCCCGCTGACAACGAATATTCCAGTCTTCCCATCTTCTTCCACAGCAAACTATATGATTCCAGTCTTGCCATCTGCATCTGTAGCAAACTGTATGGATCCAATATGGATCCAACCTTCCCATCTCAACCATAGCAAACTCTATGTATTACTCGAATCGTACCGTCTGAACCATAGCAAACTATATGGATCCAGACTTCCTATCTCAATCCACATCAAAGTTTATGGCTCCAGTCCATGGTTTCACGTTCTCTTCGTTACATTATTTTCATTACCGTTCACTTGCCTTACCATGCCGTATCTCCCCTTCCCTGGATTATCTTACATTTTTTGAAAATCCCTGCCTTCGCCTAGCCTTACGTCACCTGACTATACCTTCCTTTAGCACAGTCTTACTCTCGCTCTACCTTAGCTTTTCACTGACCCTCCTAACCTTGCTACCTTAGTTGACCTTTACTGGACCCTCCTTAACCTTGCTACCTTAGTTGACCTTACTGAACCCTCCTTAACCTTGCTACCTTAGTTGACCTTTACTGGACCCTCCTTAACCTTGCTACCTTAGTTGACCTTTACTGGACCCTCCTTAACCTTGCCACCTTAGTTGACCTTTACTGGACCCTCCTTAACCTTGCTACCTTAGTTGACCTTTACTGGACCCTCCTTAACCTTGCTACCTTAGTTGACCTTTACTGGACCCTCCTTAACCTTGCTACCTTAGTTGACCTTTACTGGACCCTCCTTAACCTTGCTACCTTACCTTTAGGACCCTCCTTAACCTTTACCTTAGTTGACCTTCACTGGACCCTCCTAACCTTGCTACCTTAGTTGACCTTTACTGGACCCTCCTTAACCTTGCTACCTTAGTTGACCTTTACTGGACCCTCCTTAACCTTGCTACCTTAGTTGATCTTTACTGGACCCTCCTTAACCTTGACCTTAGTTGACCTTTACTGGACCCTCCTTAACCTTGCTACCTTAGTTGACCTTCACTGGATCCTCCTTAACCTTGCTTAGTTGACCTTTACTGGACCCTACTTAACCTTGCTTAGTTGACCTTCACTGGACCCTAATAACCTTGCTACCTTAGTTGACCTTTACTGGACCCTACTTAACCTTGCTACCTTAGTTGACCTTTACTGGACCTACTTAACCTTGCCACCTTAGTTGACCTTTACTGGACCCTACTTAACCTTGCTACCTTAGTTGACCTTCACTGGACCCTAATTAACCTTGCCACCCTAGTTGACCTTCACTGGACCCTAATTAACCTTGCTACCTTAGTTGACTTTTACTGGACCCTACTTAACCTTGCTACCTTAGTTAACCTTTACTGGACCCTACTTAACCTTGTTTTACCCCTGACCTTTTCAGCTGACGATGGCCGACCTGTGCGTTTCAAGACATCACCTTCAGTCTGCTGAAGAAGAACCCCAAGGTTCTGGACAGCTTCCCTGAGATCCAGAAGTTGATCAAGAACGTGGAAGGCAACAAGAACGTCAAGGCTTACCTGGATTCCAGACCAGCCACTGACATGTAGATTTTCCTGTTGGTTCTTGTGTTTTAAGTGGT
>JADBJO010005659.1:10350-20350 GCA_016801955.1 Conus betulinus | reverse complement strand
TACTTCGTGGGAAACGAGGTAGGAGGAATACTTTATCAGACTGTAGCCCTGTAGCCTGACCCATATGCTGTACACAGTCTGTCAGTGCAAATAGCTCCCTGCCTTTTCTTTCATGGTAGCAGCAAAAACTGTTGCCCTTGTTTATTGCTTACTTTTCTCTCACTATGGGAACTGTTGTCTTCGTGTATGTGTGTGTGTGTGTGTGTGTGTGTGTGTGTGTGTGTGTGTGTGTGTGTGTGTGTGTGTGCTTTCATGAGAGAGAGAGTGGTTACCTCTGTGTGTGCGTGTTATATATATATATATATATATATATATATATATATATATATATATATATATATATATGTATATATATATATTTGTGTGTGTGTGTGTGTGTGTGCTTCTTATTTTTGTTTCACTTTTGGAACTGTTGTCCTTGTTTTTGGCTGTCTTTTATGGAAGCAAAAATGGTTGTCCTTCTTCGTTGCTTACCTTTGTTTCTCTATGGGAATGAAAACTGTAGTCCTTGTTCGTCGCTCACTTTTCGATTGACTATGGTAGTGAAAATCGTGTTTCTAGTTTGCTTTTTTGTTCTTACTTTTGGGTCACTATAGGAACTGTTGTCTTTGTTTGTTGCTTACCTTTGTTACCCTATGGGAGTGAAAAATGTTGTGCTTGTTTGTTGCTTACTTTTGTTACCCTATGGGAGTGAAAAATGTTGTGCTTGTTTGTTGCTTACTTTTGTTACCCTATGGGAGTGAAAAATGTTGTGCTTGTTTGTTGCTTACTTTTGTTACCCTATGGGAGTGAAAAATGTTGTGCTTGTTTGTTGCTTACTTTTGTTACCCTATGGGAGTGAAAAAATGTTGTGCTTGTTTGTTGCTTACTTTTGTTACCCTATGGGAGTGAAAAATGTTGTGCTTGTTTGTTGCTTACTTTTGTTACCCTATGGGAGTGAAAAATGTTGTGCTTGTTTGTTGCTTACTTTTGTTACCCTATGGGAGTGAAAAATGTTGTGCTTGTTTGTTGCTTACTTTTGTTACCCTATGGGAGTGAAAAATGTTGTGCTTGTTTGTTGCTTACTTTTGTTACCCTATGGGAGTGAAAAATGTTGTGCTTGTTTGTTGCTTACTTTTGTTACCCTAAGGGAGTGAAAAAATGTTGTCCTTGTTTATTGCTTATTTTTGTTACCCTATGGGAGTGAAAAATGTTGTGCTTGTTTATTGCTTACCAAAAAAAATGGCTATCCTTGTTTATTGCTTACTTCTGTTCTATTGTGGGAACAAAAACTGTCATCCTTGTTTATGCTTTTTTTTTTTTTTTTTTTTTTTTTTTTATATGGGAGCAAACACTGTTTGTCCTTGTTCATTATTTACTTTGTGTTATCGTGCACACTTGGCATTGCCTGACCTTACATAGCGCTACAACACTTTCTCTTTGCTTGCCTGGTTTTTACTTAAAACCCATGACAGGGCTTTTGTGTGGTCGGCTGGACTTGAACGCAACTGAAACCGACTATGTTTTGCTCTTTCCTTTACCCAAACCTCTACACTGCCTTACATCTAACTTACCTACATTGAAAGTGCCAGACCCGTAGTTTTATAACTGTCAGGGGCAATGAACTGTTACGTGTCTACCATGTCAGGGGCACAACATCACAGAGGGCACAGCCCATGCCTCTCCTTCCGCTGCCTTAAATTTCCTGGAACTGAATCAGGTATCCATTTACTGGGTGGACAGAAAGAGAGTCTTCAAGCCTGACAAAGCTGAAACAACGAGGGATACCAACGCGCGACTGTCGGTTCCACACAGCAATGCTGTTACCACCTGGCTATGGAACTAATTCATTTTAGTCTAGCCCTGTCATTGCTCTAAGTTGAGAATGTTGATAGGTTTAGTGAATAGATAATGATTGAATGTACACATAACAAACAGGTGTCGTCTCTCTTTTTTTTCAGTACGGGACTTCTCCCTCTGTGTGATGACTGCCCCGGAAGTGACCTTTGTGGTCGGCTGGGCTTTCAAACTTAAACTGGAAACCTTACCATTGCTTTTTCTTCCCGTGAAATACCATTGTCTCACTAGACCTTAGTCTGCTTTGCTGTGATCTTTTCAGCTGACCCTCGCCGACCTTAGCGTCCAGAACCTTACCCTCGCTCTGCTCAAGGGAAACCCCAACGTTCTGGACAACTTCCCAGAGATCCAGAAGATGAACAAGAACGTGGAAGCCAATGAGAAGGTCAAGGCTTATCTGGATTCCAGACCACACACTGAAATGTAGACTTGACTTTCTCTGGTGTTTAGGGAGAGGGTAGGAAGTGACTTGCGAGAAGAATAAGTTTTGGATAGCTGAATCCTTGATGGTACGAGCACTGCATGGATGGGCAGTTGTTTTGTTTGCCACTGTGCAAGCAATTTAAGATGATAGGATATTGAACAATTATTGTTCATGAATGGTTTTCTGTTGCATCATTAAATGCTCGTGAGTTACAATGTTTCACTTGAAGTGCTGTCTTGGGTAAGGTGGATGTGTGTTGCTGCTTTTGTTGTTGTTGTTGTTGTTGTTGTTGTTGTGTTGTTGTTTCCTTGCTTGTATAATTGAGTCGAACTCCTTTTGTCAACTTTTTCTTTTTTTTGCTATCCCATCTTCTGTGCAAGTTCAGTGGCATTGCACCTACGCCGCTCATTCCGACCCCCTGTCCACATCCACATGGCCCACAACCGACCTGCCACCATCAATCCACAAGGAGCAGTAAATGTCAAGTCCACAAGGGGTAGCCCACTGGAGGAAACTGCATGACAGGGCTGTACTCTAAGCTTATTTTTCATAAAATATCCCAGCATCAACCAGGCCTGAGAGATACAAACACCTGCAGCGCTGGTCAGGAAATTTGAGCAACACAGTCAGAGGCGCATCCGTTTAGTGGATGAAACTCGCCTGTGTGGTCCCAGTCTTCCCAGCTGAGATCATAGCAAACTCAACTCTGGGTAGGAGCCGGTCGGGGCAGAAATGTCCCAATGGCTTTGATGGGAATTGAACCCACGACCACCCAGCCAGAGTCCACGATGCTAACCGCATGGCAACGATGGCCGATCCTGTTGTCAACTTAGTTTATGATCCCATACAGAGAGAATAATTTTGGAATAATTTGGCAAGCTTCTGATGCGAATTCCCGACCATAGCGCATGCATGCTTATGCGCACTCTCACGTTCACAAACAAATAAATAGCTACACACACACACACACACACACACACACACACACACAACACACACACACACACACATACACACAGCAACAGTAACAACATCACTGGCATCACACAGTATTAATGTCATCAACGGGTAAATCACAAAGGTTAACAGCGACGCGCACAGAGCCTGCGGTTAGCGAAATCAACAGACAATGGATTGAGTTCCCTCCTCAACAGCACTGCCAAATTCCATATTGGCCAAGTCTTACTCTGTGTGTGTGTGTGTGTGTGTGTGTGTGTGTGTGTGTGTGTGTGTGTGTGTGTGTGTGTCACCACCATTGTACACGTGCATGAGCGCTTGGTGTTGGCGTGAGAGGCGAACCTTTAAAGATACCAACAGTGGAAGCGCACATGAAGCAAACCGTCAATCTTACGGTGTATGATGCGGTTAAAAGAAAATAGGACGACGATTATGTTAAATGTTTGCAGCACAAGCACACACATGAAGCAAGCCAGCCATCTTACGGTGCATGATGAAGTAAGGGCAACACGTTCAACGAGTGAACACAAACCAATGTAACAGTGCACACAGACATGAAGATAGTTTTCAACCAGCATTCCGCATGAGAAAAAATAAACCCTAACCACATAGCCTACTGAGAATGTCTTGACAGAAGGACATGTAATACGGACGCATACGTCAGGATTTAAACGTCACTTGTTGAAGCGGAGTTCCTCTACAAATTGACATGCATATGCACAGTCAGGCCAGTATCACGCGATAAACCTTCCACCGGAAGGGTTTTCAGACATTCGCTTATTTCTAACACAAAAGAACACAGAACGCATTTTGCTACGTCAAATTATGATGTATTCATTTGAGTCTCAATAGTCTAAAAAGAAGAAGGTTACGTCCCAAAAAGGGTTCCTGAGGCAGACTGATGTTTGAAAATGCTCTCCAGACTGACTGACAGACAGACAGATAGACAGAGACTGACAGACAGACAGACTGACAGACAGACAGATGGAGTGTGTGTGTGTGTGTGTGTGTGTGTGTGTGTGTGTGTGTGTGTGCGTGCGTGCGTGCGTGCGTGTGTGTGTGTGTGTGTGTGTTGTGTGTGTGTGTGTGTGTGTGTGTGTGTGTGTGTGTGTGTGTGTGTGTGTGTGTGTGTGTGTGTGTGTGTGTGTGTGTGTGTGTGTGTGTGTGTATTGGATTTACCGACAGATACGTACTCACATTGTTTATCGGAATTCCCTTGTCTCAATGGTAGTACAACTTTGCCTGTATCAATGCATGCTGTTCACAGCAAACAATTTTAGTTCTATTAGTTTGTATATCTATTATCCACAGAGGCTGTCTGTAAATTGGGTGTAGGTGAGTGGGTGGGTGCTGCATGCTGAAAAGAAACAAACACAAAGATAGTATGGGGCATATTTACATTCAGTGAATTGAAGCTGAACTATTGATATCCTTAAGGTTGATAAACTAGGCATGGCTGGGGGCATACAGAACGTGTTTTTTTTAACAATGACAAGGCTTGGTGATGGCTGTTCCTGTAGTCACATTATCAGTACTTGAAAACCATTAATGCTGCCTGTACTTGTGTCCTTGTTTTTATTTTGTTTATTTCTGCTTTTTTTTAAAAATTCCAGACAATACTGAGTATTGATGCTCAGGAAATTCTGACTATGAAACTTCCAGGGACACGTACTCCAGAGGAAGTGGAACAGGTAATAAAAAAAGCTCCAGTTGTTTTCAGTGGTAGTAAAGGGGGGAACATTCATATCTCCTGTACCTTTAAAACATGCTTCTTATGAAACAGGTGTGAACTACCGCTATGCTGCAAAATCTTGTGCTTTGCATCTGGATCTGATAAACTGAGCAGTCTAAGATTGATGGCTGATGTTCGTTCAGTCATTCTGTTAAGTGACATGTACATTTGCATTATATACTGTCCTTTCTTTTTTTCTTTCTATTTATCCAGTAACACTTCTGACATAGTTTTAGCGTGTAGCATGCATGAATCAGAATGGCAGCCTGTTTTAGGGGTGTTTAAGGAGGGGGGGGGGTAAATAGCATGACATCAAAATGGCAGCACGCACTAGCCTGCAATTAAGCACAGACGAAATCTTCAGTACCCCCATCCTAGGTCAGACTCGAACTTTCCAAGCATGTACATCTCCCTTCCCCCCCCCCCCCCCCCTCCTCCCTTCCCAATTATAGAAAGTAGACTTAATTAAACGAGTCAGGCCACTGGGCTGCTGTGGGACAATCCTCATGGTCAGAACAGACTGTTCCCATGCTGCCCTGATTTTTTTATTTCATATTTCATGAAGAGGGACTTTCAAACTCACTCAGTGGCACTGCTGGTCACCAAGGTTAAGTAACTACCGCCCTCCACCACCCACCGATCCCACCCTGTTGTTATGGTCTGTCACCGAATTGTGGACTAATATATGATGCTTGTTCCAGGGAGAGCCTGCACAGTTTCTCCTCTCTTTTGATTTATTCTCTCTCTCTCTCTCTCTCTCTGTTCTCTCTCTGTCTCTTGTCTCTCTCTCTCTCTCTCTTTCGTCGTCTCTCTCTCTCTCTCTCTTCTCTCTCTCTCTCTCTCTCTTTTCTCTCTCTCTCTTTGTCTTCCTCTCTCGCTCTCTCTCTCTCTTATCTCTCTCTCTCTCTGTCTTTCTCTTTCTCTCTCTCTCTCTCTTTCTCTCTCTCTCTCTGTCTTTCTCTCTCTGTCTTTCTCTCTCTCTCTTTGTCTTTCTCTCTCTCTCTCTCTCTCTCTCTCTCTCTCTCTCTCCTCTCTGTCTGTCTCTGTCTGTTTGTATGCATGTCTGTCTGCTCTCAGTCTCTGTTTGTCTGCATGTCTGTCTGTCTGTCTGCTGTCTCTATCTCTGTGTCTCAGTGTCTCTGTCTGTCTGTCTCTCTGTCTCTCTCTATGTCTCTCGCTCACTTACTCTATCTCTGTCTCCATGTCTCTCTGTCCCCCCCCCCCCCCTCCCCCCCCTCCCCCTCCCTGTCTCTCTCTCCAGCTCTTACTCGGTCTTTCTCTCTGTCTTTGTCTCCCTCGCTCTGTCTCTGTCTCCGTCTCTCTCTCTGTCTTTCTGTCTGTCTCTCACTCAGTTTGTCTGTCTGCCTGCCTGCCTGTCTGTCTGCCTGCCTGCCTGCCTGCCTGTCTGTCTGTCTGTCTGTCTGTCTCTCTCTCTCTCACACACACACACACACACACACACACACACACACACACACACACACACACACACACACGCACGCATGCAAGCCGGTGCTGTGTGGTGTTCACACAGCTGAGACCTGTGACAAGAGACCTAACATAAGAAATTTTTTTCACCATTTTATTACTAGTTGTTTACATGTTAGGGGAGCTTCAGTATTCCAGTTAAGAACATAATGTAACATTGATTCGTACTTTCCATGTATGAAGAATTATTAGGAGTTGAATTTTTCTTCCTTCTTTTTTTTTATGTCCTCAGACAGTGCTCAGTCTCCAGTATGTCAACGATTTTGCCAAACTCCCTACAGAACTGCAGCACCAAATAGTGGAGGCTGCCTATTACATATGGTCAGTTTCCATGTGTGTGAAATATCACCTGGTGAGAAGTCCCTTAAGTTTCTTTTGAGTGTTACAAAACTGTAGTCAGGGTTGTCGTCTGTACTGTGACTTCCACATGACAATAGTTTGCAAGGTAATGTATATGCAAACAGTGTAGTAATTCCAGAGGTATTAGCCGTGAATCATCGTGAGAGGGAGAAAAGCTTCCACAAGGTTCCAGAATTATTGTTTGGTGTTGCATACATTTTTATTGCTTGTACCACATCATGGTTCTCAAAGTTTTTTTTTGAATGGCTCTGCCAGCACCATGTTTCTTGAACTTTTGATTTCATGCATCATAAGTAAGTGGGAGTTACTTTTGGGAATCTTTTTTTTTTATGAATCTTGTTAAGGTTGCAGTATATGACTTTGTTTTGGGATTGTTGTGATGGCTAGAAGTAAAGACTTTCACATTGTTACCAGAGTGGACCTGTGTTCTGTCTGGATCTGACTGAGCAGGAAAGAACAAGTTCTTGTCATCCACTTTAGTCAGCAGTCAGTGCCCACAGAAAGTGTTGAAGGACAGGAATTTCTTTGTCATAACAACCATGATCAAGTGATAACAGTTGTTTTTTTTGTGTGTGTGTTTTTTTAACTAATTCTGTTACATGTAAAAAGTACTGAATAGGGAACAAAAATGAAAGGGTATATTTTGAGACTTTAAAAAAGTTAATCACATATTGATTAAAAAGATGCATTTTGTTGTAAAACTTTTTTTTATGATCAATATAATGACACATACAAATGTAAGACTGTATTGTTAAGAAGGCTAGTGGTATTATACTTTTATGTGTTACAGTTACTATGACGATTCACAGTCATTGTTAAAAATACTTGATCCCAGAATGAGGCATGAAGTAAAACATGCGCGCATGTGTGTGTGCGCATGTGTACATGTGTGTGTGTGTGTGTGTGTGTGTGTGTGTGTGTGTGTGTGTGTGTGTGTGTGCAGGGTTGGAAGTAACAGGGCTATCCTACGTCAGGGTCATGTGCCCCAGAACTACTACTTTATTCTGCTTGGTCAAGGTTTATTTGTGCTTGCGTCACATCTTTCTTGTTTTTCATTTCCTGTTCACATTAGGCAGAAAGACTGTCCTGACAGAATTCATTTGGCTCACCCGTTGAAAAAATGGTTGTTTCTCTCACAGAGTCTCCTCAGATTTTTCTTCTTAGCTGTTCGTTGCCACAGTCCACATTTTTTTTGTTGCCATAGTACAGATTTCTTTGTTAGAATTGTATCTTTTCGTAACATTGATCTCTGGGGACTGGCTTGTAAGCAGTGACCATCCCAGGACAGGAGGGCTGAAGGGAGTAACGTAGACCATGAGGCCAAATGTGTGTGTGTGTTGAGGTTTCAATAGCAGTATTGTATTTCCCAGGATATTAGCTGATTATTTTTACCTGGACTCTCATCCAGAGGACTGTTATACTGGTAGCAGCCTGGTCATGTTTTCCCCTGGTCATGTTTCCCCATCGTATTCTTAGCCATCCACAGGATTATCTTCTGATCTGGAGTTGACTTGACAAAGCGAGATCATATGTTTGAAATCTGGCTACTTTGCACAGAATGATATGCAAATTGAGCGTTATTCATGATAGCTGAGTACTATTTTTGCTTGCTCAGTCACCTGCCAGCAAATATACTGATATTCAAATGCCTTACATTCAGAGCAGAATTCAGAGTGAAGGCCCTTGCAGTTGCTTGGCAGCTCAAGAACTGGCCTGCTGCTGGATCCTGATGGACAAAGTGAAGCAGTCATGACTGTCAACTGGTTTAAAAAAAGCTGGCGTCATACAGGTATGCAGGTGATACAGAAAAGAGCTCAAATGCTTGGACAAAGTGAAGCAGTCATGACTGTCAACAGGTTTAAAAAAGCTGGCATCGTACAAGTATGCAGGTGATACAGAAAAGAGCTCAAATGCATGAAAGGCAAAAGCAGCGTCAGGTGTAGATTTATTCAGGGACAACGTGGCCAGTACCAATGGAAATACCAGTGTCAGACACTGAGAGACGAGTCCTTCACTGCTGTCAGCACTCATGATGACAACAAGTAGTAAGGATTCTTATCGGCGCTGCACTTACGCCATTTTCTGTTTGTTTGCCAGTGCGCTGCAGTTGTTCCTCAGCATACTCAAAATTAAATTAGGAGTGTGCTATTAAAGAATCATAACTCCTTGTTTTATGTTAACGTTCATAAGGGAGGGAAACTTTGTAAAAAAATTCTTTATATGTTGCAGTACATAAACTATTAACATGTATATAGCTTATGTATAAATTGTAGAGGTATAGATTTCAGTCGTTATTTTGCATTGATTTTAATGATGTGTGAGAGATTTTTGACAAAGTATGTCTGGAGAAGATAAGGTTACTGCATGCGGATGAATCTGAAAGTTTGAAAGTGTAGGATTCCTATTATCTTGCTTTAAAGCTGATAATGGTAACCTTTATGTGTTTGTGTCTGTGTGCACATGTATGTGGATGATTGTGCATGTGACACTGAGCATGTTGTCGGCTTATGAAAAATTGTTTATTTGCTATATTGTTTCAGATACTAGAACAGAGATATTTCCTTTCAGTTTATGTTCCTGAGAAGTTTGAGAAACAGGGAAATTTTGTTCCTCAGATGTATACAGTACAGTAAAATCAGTAGACAAAGATTCAAAGACCTGCAGACAAAAAAAAAAAATGGGTGTTGACGGAGGAGAGAGTCTTAAATCTGAAGGAGAATCCAGTATTGACAAATTGTTTCCAGAAAAAGGATGCGTTTGTTGGGAGGGGAGTCTTGATTGTCATGACTTTATTTGGGAAGGGGAAAAGGGGCGGGTCATTTGACATGCTTTTAAGGTGCTCTGGATGAATTGCAACCAGAACACGCCCCTCCCTTCTCACTCCCTGTCATTCTAAAGCGTTGTCCAAAAGAGTACTTGACAGCGGCAAGACGGAGACCCACTGCCATTCTCAGAAAGGGAGATGGATTTGGGGTAAGTACAGAGACCAAAATTTAAATTGATTTATGATCAGTTCTACGCAGATGTGACAGTCATTTGTAAGAACCATTTTTCATTAGTTATTGGAGTGCTGTGTGTTCTGGTGACAAATACTTAAAAGACTTGACCACGGGAAGAAGCCCGCAGAACAACACGCACAGGCGAACAAACTTGATCCGAGTCTGCATTTTATGTCATTTTTCTGCATGTATTCCTATCTGTCT
>JADBJO010005658.1:142500-150000 GCA_016801955.1 Conus betulinus | reverse complement strand
CCTGTTTCATTTTCCTAGTCTTACAAGTAAAAGACCTCAGAGTCGAAGCGCGTAGCATCTATCCTGTTCTTTGTCTGTTCCATTGTTTTGGAAGGCCAATCACTCCGTCGATATTCCCCTGCTTACCCTCCTATCTGCCGTCACACAAGTTTAACTTCGTACGGATGCACCATCTGGCCGCACAGAATATTTCGATGCTGTCAATATGTTAAAAACGGGGATAAAAAAGAGATTCTAGTCATGAATACGAGTAACTTGACACAGACAACTATCTTCATCATCTACAAACAGACAAGAACTTATAGGTCAGTAGTTTATCCAATGTTGTCCTTAAGACAGATCGAGGAGGACATCATAAATGTGCCAGCCATTCTGCTCATTTCCCCGCATTACACTTTAAAAGAAAAAGCTTCCCCCCCCCCCCCCCCCCCCCCCCCCCCCCCCCCACCTCCCGCATCCAGGCACACGCATCTATGGCACAAATCAACAAAAAAACCATACACGCAAAAGACTTACATCCGTTCAGGATGGTATTAACAGTCCTATAGCATGGTCGCAAAAATTATTGTGAGAAACTGACAAGTTGTAATTAGACAAAAAAGGCTGAAGGCCTTTCTGGTGCACAAATTGGGAGACGGACAGAAGAAAGCAGATCTCAATAAAACAGACGATAAACAGAAAATGTTGAAGAAAACCATGACGCAACAAGTGGAATAGAAGCCAAGAACTTTCTTTTCCATAGTTCAAGACTTCCCATTGGAAGCTATTGATTATCTCTTTTTGTCTATGATTTGTACAGTTTGTTCTTGGCTTTCCTCGTCGCTTATACGCAGTTAACCAAACGGAACCCTGCAGGATTCCTGAAGATTTATGAAAAAAAATTATCTTTAAACTTTGTTTTGCTTAGTTATATTCTGTGCACTCTCTCCTACCCTCACCTTCATCCTTTTGCCTCTACCCCCTCCCCTGTTGAACTCTCGCGTACCCCTTACCTTTACTCAGGAAAGTTCAGAAAACAAAAAGGAGAAACAAAATCGTGCTTGCCAAGTTTTATGATTTGTGCAGGACTGTTTAGTCACTAGAAAAATGGATTCGGAAAAAGATGGAAAAAGAAAAGGGATATGGGGTGGGGTGAGCCCGACGCAGGAGGAAGGGGAGGGGGCGAGGGGAAAGGAGAGCGGGTAAGAAAAAAAACTCCTAAATGTTTGATACCTTAATCTACCCTATGTTTGTAGTTACTTTTCATCTATCATAATTTACATTTTCATTGTGGTCTAGGTACAAGCTATATTGTGATTGATTTACTTACCAATTCAATTACGTCAATACCAACACACATCAAGGCTTCGGGCTTGCTCTGCATGTCACACGTGGTTCTTTATTCTATGTACCTTGTAATAGTTTCAGTTTCAAAGAACAGAACTTTCTTGGAAAGAGGTAAAAGAAGACACCTCTCTGTCTCTCTGTCTTTGTGTCTCTCTGTCTCTCATGCTGATTTAATCCACTACTGACTGTCCGAGCCATCCCAGGCTCTCCATCTTCATGCCAAGGAAATCTTTATCACAAACACTTGGGAGCAAAACTGTGCAAGCACAAGTCAGAACTTTACCATTGTGATAAGTGAAATCGTGAGTGAGTGAAAATTGTGTGTGAATGAGGTAGAGATGGAGTCAGTGAGTGAGTGAATGATGGAGAGACAGTATGATTGGGTAGATTCATCTGCGATGTTGTCAAATGACAAATAAGCGAATGAGCAAGGCTGTAAGTGAGCAAGAGAGAGTGAGTAAGTGGGTAAGGCGGGGAATATGAAGGGCAGCCAGGCGAACAAGTGATTACAGAATCACAACAAGATGCTAAGCATATAAACGTACTCCCAGTATATCCTGAATACGCGTGATATATTTCATAAAGAGGAAAAACCGTCTTGGGCTGGTCTAACTGTTAGTGAAGACTATTCTGGCAAAATCGGCCATCATCTGTGACTATAATGAACATACTTACAAATTTTCAGAAAGATCCGCCAAGAACTTTCAGAGATATTCCATAAAGAAGAAGACCATTATTTGCCATTAGATACGGCTATAACGGTAAACTTGAACGTCGGGCATCATCCGTGACCCATAATGAACACATACCTACAAATTTTCAGAAATATCGGCAGTGTAGTTTCTTAGATACTCCATGAAGAAGGACAACTGTTAGGGGCCGACAGCCGTTAGTAACGGCTATAAACGGGGTAAACTAAAACATCGGGCATCATCCGCGACCCATAATACCTACAAATTTTCAGAAAGATCGGCCTAGTACTTTCTGAGATATTCCATAAAAAAGAAAAAAAACGTTATGGGTTATTATAGCCGTTAGTAAACGGCCATAACGGTAAACTAAAACGTCGGGCATGATCCATGACCCATATTGAACATTCCTGCTAATTTTCACAAAGATCGGCCGAGTACTTTCTAAGACATTTCATAAAAAAGAAAAAAAATTATGGGCCATTATAACCGTTGGTAACAGGTATAACGATAAAACTAAAACTTCGGGCATCATCCGTCGCCTCTAATGAACATACCCACAAATTTTCAGAAAGATCGGCCAAGTACTTTCGGAGATATTCCATAAAGAAGTAAAACCGTTACAGGCCGCATTAACGGCTATAACGGTAAACTAAAAACATTGGGTATTATTCGTGACCCATAATGAAGATACCTGCTAATTTTCACAAAGATCGGCTAAATACTTTCGGAGATATTCCATGAAGTAGAAAAAACCGATACAGACCGTTACAGCCGTTAGTAACGGACGGCTATAACGGTAAACTAAAGCATTGGGCATTATTTGTGACCCATAATGAACATATCTACAAATATTCAGAAAGATCGGCCAAGTACTTTCTGAAATATTCCATAAAAAAGAAAAACTGTTACAGGCCGTTACAGCCGTTAGTAACGAAAATTCACTTAGCTTTGATCGTTTCAGAGTTCAGCGCAAGGAAGGCGTTGAATGAGAAAGAAGAAAAAGTAGAAGAGAGAGAGAGAGAGAGAGAGAGAGAGAGAGAGAGAGAGAGAGAGAGAGAGAGAGAGAGAGAGAGAGACTAACATCACAAAATGTCAGATTTGACACTTGACTA
This sequence comes from Conus betulinus, assembly GCA_016801955.1. Taxonomy (NCBI): domain Eukaryota; kingdom Metazoa; phylum Mollusca; class Gastropoda; order Neogastropoda; family Conidae; genus Conus; species Conus betulinus. Next base: position 146,870 of record JADBJO010005658.1, on the reverse strand, counting down.
CTCCAAAAATAATGACGCTCAACATTTAATGACATTTAGAAAAAAAACAATGACACAAAAAATATGAATTACAACGTGTAATGAGGCATGCCTCTTACTGTCATCACATATTGATTTTCTTTCATTTTAGGGCCATTCAATAGTGAACCTTACATCTCAAAAAAAAAAAAAAAAGAAAAAGACAGCTGTGTTTTCTGAACGGCTTTGATATTTCTTCATGGTCCTCCAGTGTTCCGAGGAGCAAGATATGTTCTCCATTCCATAGACGGAGAAGAAATGAGCTGGGTCTGACGCCATCGAAATGAACAGCAAGATTGGGGACTGAATTTTTTACGGAGTAAAACGATCTCAGACTTAAAAAAAACTTGTATCCATTTCTTTATGTCTTTCTTTCATACACTATCACGTCTCTCATTCTGCTCCTTTTTTTCTTTGTCTTCAACAGAGACACCGTAAAAACGGGTATAAGTATTTTCAGCATTTTTGTGTCCAAAAACATGTACGGCAGAAGTGTTCCCAGCCTATCAGTTCTACGCCAGGAAACGTTTGAATGACCATGGGGAAAAAAAAAAAAAAAAAAAAAAAAACACCGGTGCCGTCACCACCTTGACAGCATTAACCCTTTAAGCCGTTGGGAGGCTGGCGGTAAGAGGCTTCCATTTCAGTGTCTGATCTGGGTAATGTTGTTGCTCAGTATGGGCACTGGCGTTGATGAAAAGATCTCTAAGAAGATTACCAGTCACGTCTTGGGAAGGTAATTAAAATATCAGTATGTAAACAACTCTCTCTCTCTCTCTCTCTCTCTCTCTCTCTCTCTCTCTCTCTCTCTCTCTCTCTCTCTCTCTCTCTGTTATCCTAAACCTCTCTGGCCTTCTCTGTGTGTATAAACATTGATCTCTCTTTGTCTTTCTAAGTCTCTGCCTGTCTGTCTGTCTGTCTGTCTGTCTCTCTCTGACACACACACACACACACACACGCACACACGCACACACACACACACACACACACACACACACACACACACACACACACACACACACACAATATTACAGGTGAGTATCAAGCAGGCTTTAAAAAAGGATATTCGAAAGTTGATCACATATTTACGTCGTTAGCGTTTGTGCAAAAGCAGTTTTCATATAACCGTAAACTTTATGTAGCGTTCATGGACTTGAAAAAGCATTTGATTCGATTAATATAAATCTGCTATGGCCTATTTTATTAAAATATGGCAGAACTGGTAAGTTATTTAAATGTTTCAAAGTTATGTATGAAAATGTAAAAATGTAGAGTAAGATGTGGTTCTAAACTTTCTTATTACATTCGATGTACAGCAGGAGTGAAACAGGGAGACGCATCTAGCCCTGTACTATTTCCGTATTTATTAATGAATTAGCATTACATGTGATTAATAACGGAAAACATGGCTCTGTGCTCTCACGTACTGCATTTGAGTTGTTCATTCTTCTATTGGTAGATGATGTCGTGTTATTGTCAGAAACGGTTATAGGGCTGAAGACACAGCTAAATAACTTGCAACATGCTGCTTCTTCTTCGCTTCAATTGAAAATTCAACATGAATAAAAGTAACATAATTGTATTTCGGAAGGGAGGTTATCTAAGTTTAAGAGAACGATGGTTATATGATGGCGTGGTAATGCCTGTGGTTAATGTTTTTACAAGTATTCGGGAATATTCATCTCCACTCGTCTGACTTTCACTGCTGCTTGTAAAGATCTTGCCAGTCGAGCGAAAATTGCATTGTTGTGTATAGTTCGGAAGCTATGCTCTAAATAACAATTCCTTTGAACTGTTTATAAAACTTTTTGATACGTGTGTCCAACCAGTACTGCTATACGGATCAGAAATATGGGGGTTAGACCAAGCCGCTGTCCATTGTGAGTCAGTTCATTTGTTTGCTCTTAAAAAGTATTTAGGTGTAGATCTGCGTACTCCCAACGATTTAGTATATGGTGAAACAAACAGATTTCTCACGTATGTTAATGCTGTGGTTAACTACCTTCGACAATGGTTTAAGCTATTACATATGGATGAACATAGGTTACCTAATATAGCGTATAAAATGCTGTATGATTCAGATGCTAGGGCAAAGAAGAACTGGATTTCACATGTGCGTGTTTGTTTATATAGCAATGGTTTTAGTGACGTGTGGTTAAATCAAGGTGTGGGAAATGAAAATCACTTTATAGCAATGTTTCGTCAGCGTTTGATTGACTCTAGATGGCAAAACTGGAAATAACCACATTTACACTAGTGAAAGATTTCATTTGTATAGAACGTTTTGTAATACCCATGACTTGAAGCAATATTTGAAAGCAAATATGGACCGAAAACTGAAGCATATAATGACTATGTCTAGACTAGATATATCCGACTTAAATCTGCATCGTTTTAGATATAAATGTTGTAATGATTGCGATCTGATGTGTCCATTATGCCAGATGTCTAAAGAAGATGAGATACACTTCGGTCTTTGTTGTCAAAGGTTGAAAGAAATAAGAGAAAAGTTTTTGGAGCCTAAATATTATCGACAACCTTGTTTATTTAACTAAGTCTACTCATGGCATGCACTAAACCTGAAGTTGTACGAAATTTATCGTTGTTTTTGTATAAGGCTTTTAAATATAGAGAAATAGCTACTTCATAGTTTTGCATGATGTGCCTGCCATAACCGTAGCCCTTTGTATTGCATGATAAAGTGGTATATCTGTACGTTTACCCCTTCATGAGGGGCTGAGACCTATTCATTCTCTCTCTCTCTCTCTCTCCTCTCTCTCTCTCTCTCTCTCTCTCTCTCTCTCTCTCTATATATATATATATATATATATATATATATATATATATATATATATCCATCTATCTATCTACCCAACCAAGACGGCGGCTATCTATCTGCCTATCCATCATTCTGTTTGTCTGTCTGTCTGTCTGTCTGTCTGTCTATCTATCAATCGACCGATCGATCCAGCCAGCCAGCTAGCCAGCCAGCCAGCCAGCCAGCCAGCCAAGACGGCAGCTAGAGTCAACATAATCTGCTCTTCCTCCATCAGCTAGGTTGACGTCAACAGGCCTGCAGACTAATAGCATTGCCTGACCGCATGCTCCAAGGGAAAAAGAAAGGGAGAGCAGAAAAGGAAGGTGAAAAAAGAAACAAGGGAAAGGTGGTGACAAACGGACAGGAGGAGAGGGTGGCAGACGGAAGAAGGTGGCTGTGATGCGGTGGACAGGCGAGGGGGAGAAGGACAGAGAGTTGTAAGACAAACAGACCGACAGACAAACAGGTCTGCTGATATGTCGACACCGAAAGAAAGAAAAACAGTTTTATTGTACAAGAGAGAGAGAGAGAGAGAGAGAGAGAGAGAGAGAGAGAGAGAGAGAGAGAGAGAGAGAGAGAGAGAGAGAGAGAGAGACGCACAAGAGGGAGAATGGGAAACGGACCGAAGGATAAAGAAATAATAGTTGCTTAGTTATTAATATAAAGCTTGAAACTCTGTCAACATCCATTTATTAGTATTATTTAGTAGTGTTTATCTCTGTTAAAAAAATGACCAGTATTTTAGTAGTGTTTATTAATGATATAAACATGACTAGTATTTATTTACTAGTGCTTATCTCTGTAGATCTGTGCACTTTAAAAATGATGGTAATGGTGGAAATTGCGACAACGCCGACGACGACGACGACGACGACGACGAAGAAGAAGAAAGAAGAAGAAGAAGAAGAAAGAAGAAAGAGATGATGATGATGATGATGATGATGATGATGATGATGATGATGATGAAGGAAAAGACAAGGGTGATACGAAAGTCAGTGAGAAAGCAAGAGTCACACACAGAGGGATGGTGGAGGAAGGGTAGGACAGACAGACAGACAAAAGGAAGAAAAAATAGCAAAACAATGAAAAAGAAACCGAGCACATTGTTCATAGCTTAAGATTCCTGGCTGGAAACGATCGATTGTACTTTAACTGCCTATGATTTGTGTATTTGTGCCAGGTTTTCGTCGGAGTTGTTATTCCGTCAAGCAAGTGGCAACCTACAGCGCTGCGTTCATGTAGACAGAAGGCATTAAAAAAAGGTTTGTTGTCGTTGTTTCATCCGCCTCCACCTGTTAATTTTTCCTTGACCCCCCATTCGCTTTGCCTTTCCCCATGGAAGTCCGAAAGGCTAAAGTAAATTAAATCAAAAGACAAACTAAAAAGGAAGTTATGTGTTGCGAAGTTTTTGATTCACGCAAGACCATTGTTGTCCAGGACCAGGGAAATCGTGATTGTATTGCTTAAGTGCACTAAGTTGATGTATTGTTAGTCAGGCTGAACATTTCAAGGTTATCTTTGCACTCATACACGC
>JADBJO010005658.1:125000-137500 GCA_016801955.1 Conus betulinus | reverse complement strand
TAGGTGCTTTTGAGTCTAATCGGATTGTATCATAATTTGGCATGCAAGACTCTGCTATACAAAACATGAAAGCAAACACCATTATTGTGAAGCATTGCAGCGATTTCATCTGTCTTATTTCTGGCACTGTTTATATATAAATTACCAATGCGAAGTCCCTTCTTTGAAGGCCATGTATCTACAGTGGATGACATGACTATTTAAGTGAACTGCGTATAGTAACAAAAAAAGGCGCATTACACTCAGTTTTTACGGTCACAAATCGAAGGCAGTAAATACATCAGATCACGTAGTTGTGATTCCAGAAACTGTCGATGAAAAATATATTCACGAATTTCTTTTTTTAAAAAAAAAAAAAAATAAAAAAAAAGAAAAAAAAGAATTATAGCAGTATCAATATAAAATCATGATCAAGCCACGAACACAACAGAAAGCATGAAACCCTTTATCAGATAGGGATTGGTTGTCTGCCAAACATTCTGTCTTTTTTCTGCTTTCTCAAAAGCAGGATAAAACAAAATCGTGTATATATTTAAAGAAAAAAAATCAGAAAACGGGCCTTTGTTAAACCAACGCAAGCAAGAAACGATGATTTAGAATACCCCCAAATTCAGAAGAACACCTGTAATCAGAAGGAAAAAAGTATATGCACGCACACGTCACTTATGACACGCTACGCTATAAACTGCGTCAGTGCTAATCCAGCAACAAATCGAAAGAGGAGTCTGCAAAAGGTACTGTGAATGACGGGCTTTATTCAATCCCAGCAACTGCAACTGCAACACACGCACACACACGCGCACATACATACGAACACGCACGCACGAACACACACACACACACACACACACACACACACACACACACACACACACACACACGCACGCGCGCACGCACGCATGCACGCACGCACGCACGTACACATATTATTGTTCTCAACACGGAAATGGGCGTTGGTAAATATGACAAGAATTCATTTAGTATGCCATCGATTAAAAACAAAAATGGTCGTAACGAGTAGCAGGGAGTGTTTGTGTCATTTTCACGGGCATGTCGTGTCTAAAGATCGGTTCATATATCCCTCCACCCCTTGCAATCTGTCTGACAAATGCAACACGCGCGAAACAAAAATGTTTCATGTGTACAGATATTTAATTGCAACCCTTGTGAATCAAATTAAAGCAATTTCATTTGGATTGCGTAATGTTTTTTGCAATGATAAAGCAATGTAAAGACCCACCCTGGGAAAAGAAAATCCACAAACATGTTTCTTTAATCTGTTCAAAAACGGATGTGTCCACCCCCGCGCAGCAACACAATCGAGACAGCGCTGCCTCATGGAGTTGATGGTGTTTGCGATGACGGCCTGGGGGATGTTTTCCCACTCCTGTCGCAGGACGTGCAGCAGCTGTTCCCGATTAGCTGGACGTGGGCGGTTTGCATGGACTCGCTCGCCGGCCAAGTTCTCCCCAGATGTTCTCGATTGGATTGAGATCTGGACTGTTCGCAGGCCATGCCATCCTGGTGATCCCAGCTTCCTGAATGAAAAAGTGTTGACAGCCCTGCAGCGGTGTGGTGTGGCGTGTCATCCTGGAGGACAGCTTGGGGTCCGATCTGCTGGAGGGTCGCTGTGACCAGAGGCTGTAAGATCTCCTGCAGGTAGCGCTGCCCATTGAGCATGCCCTCCACACACATGGTAGAGAGGAGTCCTGTAGTGTCGGCTGATGCCTCCCCAAACCATAATGGAGCCACCTCCAAAAGCAGCCGCCTCCTGGATAGCATCATCTTGCAGCTGCTCTCCTGTGGGGCGCCGCCACACCCTGATGCGGCCGTCTTTGGGGGCTCACCATGAAGCGCGATTCGTCGGTGAAACAGGACATGGCCCCAATGAGCACGAGTCCACCTCAAATGGTCCTGGCACCAAGCAAGTCGGCGTGCCCTGTGACCTGCAGTCAGCATGGGCTTCTTCACCGGACGCCTGGGAACGCAAGGCGGCGGCATGTAGGCGACGCCGAGTGGTCTGCCGCTTACTGCTGTGTTGGTGGAAGCACGCAGTTGCTGACTCAAGGCATTGGCGGTGGTTGTCCCTCTCCCGAAGGGCCTGTCTGCAGAGGTACCGGTCCTCACGTTGTGTGGTTTTCTTGGGACGCCCTGGGCGTGGCCGTTCCTGGACGGTGCCTGTGGTTTGATGGCGCTGTCTCAGACGGATGATGACCGAGTGTGACACTTGCAGCCTTCTGGCCACCTCTCGGATGCCTACTCCGTCCTGCAGCCAGGCGATAGCTCGGGCACGATCGAAATTTCTCAACTTTCGTCTCGCTGGCATGTTGGTGTTGTGCTTCAGAACGGGAATTCGACGGCTTTTATGGCCATTGTGGTGAGCACAACGCACTCCATATACCTTCATGCTGTTACGTGCATCAGGATTTTCACCTGTAGACAGTTCGAGTCAGTGTGCACGGATTGCTGACAAACAGCTTGTTTTGCCAAACAAGAGCACTTTTCTGCACGCTCAAGGGGAGTCAGTGCAGCTGTTGCATGCTTGGCAGTATTTATTGAGAAGGCCTGACGACTGTCGCGTTCAGAAACCTTGGCAATTACTAACCTTTATTTGATATTTGATTTTGAAAGCACCTAAGGCATTCTGCGGTGTGGTCCTTAACTTATGTTGAAGTCTGTATGATGGGGATTCACTGGACTGACTTGGAACTTCGTTATGTGTGGAAGGGAAAGGTGGGGAGGTTGAGCCCTGGAAGGTTTTAGCAGAAGTACTTGATTTTGCTGTGGAAAGCGGTTTTCTCGGTGAAAAAGAGGGGGATAATGATTCATTGATTCCATATGAGACAGTCACGGGGTGTGATATTGCTATGGTGAGTCTATTCACCAGATTGTTTTGTTGATACCGGTTGCTGTTTTTAAGGTTGTTTGGGTATGCATTACACACGAAATCTCGGGGCGACATGTTCTGTTGGTTTGGGCTGGAGAGTGGAAAAAGTTTTCTTGAAATTCAGTGCAAGTCTAGCAGTGCCTGCTTCACTAGGATAAATAAGATTGGTGTAAACAGCCAGTTTGTGTTTACCTGTACTAGTTGTGCAGCTGGGGTAGTTCTCAATGAAGTCCGAGTTCAGGATTTCACAGGCTTTTAGCAAGTTCCGATTGGATGGTTCTATTATAATATTTAAGTGGTGTTTGCCTCGTGCAGGTATTATTGAGCTGAAGATGATTCTAGCGTTGGGGAATACCTGCGAAGTCAAATGGATTAAGTCACACCATGTCTCTTTAGTGATTTCTCCTGTGGATCTACACAGTCATTTACCCCCAGGGCTACTGTTCTGAGACTGGGAGAACCACGTTGGTGGTGTGCTGCAGCCACTCTATCAAGTTAGAAACACACACAAACCTGGCACATGAATTTTGGACACAATTTCTGACGGGACGCTATTCTTCGGAGATCGATGTCTCTCTCGTGACAGAATCACCTATTACGAGAACTGAAGCTTCGTCAGATACAGAATGAGTGTGGACAAAATATCGCGTGCAGTGTTCATTCGGGACAGTTCTTGTAGATTTGCAGAAGGGCGGTCGGTACCTCTATCTGAATTGGTTATTGTCCGAGGTCTGATGTTGGCAGAATCGGTTAAAGCATCAGCTTGATTTGTGAGAGGGCAGAATCGATTGGAGGTCTGACTGAGTATATAACACTGTCTTCTTGAGGACACCATCTGTCTTCTTGTCCGCGGGTAGACAGAAGCTTACAGTCAGGAGCTGCGGAGTTGTGCGCTGTTCCATGGTCGTTCACGGCTGGTTGCCGAGAATCTCCCTGTTGATGATGGTCAACCGGTTCTTTGCTTGGTGCATGTCTATTCCACGTGAGGTCTTTTCACGATGTTCGTGGAGCTTCGGTGACTTGCTGTAGGGGATGGTGGAGATCACATCAATGGAAGTATTTTCCAGATCTGTCTAGTCATCTGCACATTGTTTACTGGCGGAGATCACATCAATGGACGAACTTTTCGAATCTGTGTCGTCACCTTCACATTGTGTACTGGCGTCGCATGATCTGGTTAGTTGTGTTACTCCACAAGGGCTGACTGGTCAATATCTGTTTCAGATGGCTTAGTTTCTGAAATAGCAGGATGTCCTATTTCTGATTCACCGCTGAATTGTGGGGTAGGAGGGAGGAAGACAAAAAACCAGTGGGCAAAATTGTTCCATGGGTTACCTGCAGTGGCATGCATGGATAGAAGAGTCTTTAACATACGCTGGCTTTTCCATGCTGTAACTGGCATCGCTGGTGATGTAGCAGAACATCATAAGAAGACACCGAGCCTAGAAAGGTCACTTGTGTGTACGGCAGTGATTTTGTCAAAGTAATATGGTCACCGTTTCTTTGGTAGGTTTCACTGACATGTCGGATGACCTCACATTCATCTGTGTCCCCACTGGATACAGTCCTTTCCCTGGCATAGAAGAGTACCAGTAGCTGTGCTGATACAGTCCTTTCCCTGGCATAGAAGAGTACCAGTAGCTGTGCTGATACAGTCCTTTCCCTGGCATAGAAGAGTACCAGTAGCTGTGCTGATACAGTCCTTTCCCTGGCATAGAAGAGTACCAGTAGCTGTGCTGATACAGTCCTTTCCCTGGCATAGAAGAGTACCAGTAGCTGTGCTGATACAGTCCTTTCCCTGGCATAGAAGAGTACCAGTAGCTGTGCTGATACAGTCCTCCTCCCTGGCATAGAAGAGTACCAGTAGCTGTGCTGATACAGTCCTTTCCTGGCATAGAAGAGTACCAGTAGCTGTGCTGATACAGTCCTTTCCCTGGCATAGAAGAGTACCAGTAGCTGTGCTGATACAGTCCTTTCCCTGGCATAGAAGAGTACCAGTAGCTGTGCTGATACAGTCCTTTCCCTGGCATAAGAGTACCAGTAGCTGTGCTGATACAGTCCTTTCCCTGGCATAGAAGAGTACCAGTAGCTGTGCTGATACAGTCCTTTCCCTGGCATAGAAGAGTACCAGTAGCTGTGCTGATACAGTCCTTTCCTGGCATAGAAGAGTACCAGTAGCTGTGCTGATACAGTCCTTTCCCTGGCATAGAAGAGTACCAGTAGCTGTGCTGGATTTGAAGTGTGAGGTCAGTGTCATACGTTTAGATGCAGCATCGCCGGGATTGATACGCATAACAGTTTTAGCCAGAAGTGGTTGGGCCTCGGATATCCATCCTGATGATGAGAAAGAATATGTTGGTTTTCGTCATAGTTGAACGACTCCATCTTGATAGACGTGTTTTGAAATAGCGGAGTAACAGTACAGCAGCGCATTACGCCAGATAAGCAGTTCTTTTTCTCCACACACCAAAAACACTTCTGAAAACGATCAAAAGTGGTTTTTAAGCTTTTTTCGTCGATTCACCATCATGAGCCTGTGGTTGGACAGCCAAAAGATGTGCCATATCTCTCACATGATGTCACGCACTGAGTTTTCAGTCACACATGCACAAATAGATAAATAAATAAATAAATAAATAAATAAATAAATAAATAAGGAGAAAAAAAAAAGAAAAGATAATCTCACTCAGTCGCAGAGCTGGTCTTACGCGAAGACAATGTCAACAGTGTTTACATGATGCACAGGCGATCGATATTTGAAAACAGAAATCTATAGAAACTGACAGTCATGGATCAAAGCGTATCTGCATACTTACACTATCAGACATTAAGTGCCTGCACCGTGGCTATACAAAATCACTGTAATCAATTCAAATTATCGATATAACTTAGCTCCATTTAGCCAAGGAAACATCGCACGCCACCAAACATTAAACTATACACAAGTCTACACAGATCTACGACTTAATGGATTAAATACACATCTTCATTCGACGTCCGTCATCTCAAGCGACCATCTAGATGACGTGTGTGTGTGTGTGTGTGTGTGTGTGTGAGCACGTGTGAAAGTGGTGGGAGAGAGTCTAAGCACGTGAGAACACATCAGAGAGAGAGAGAGAGAGAGAGAGAGAGAGAGAGATGGTGACAGGGGCAGGCAGGCAGCGCACAGCTCCACGTGAATCCAACACATGAAAGTGACAAACGAGACCCTGTGGAAATAAGAATCATGGTCCACGTTCCCTGCATCACCGATACCGGCCAGACACCCAGTGGCTGGTAATCATGATTGGTGGTCTGCAGAAAGAGAAAATGTGTGTGTGTGTGTGTGTGTGTGTGTGTGTGTGTGTGTATACGCGCGCCTACAGTGACTGGCGTAAACCAGGCATTCTAAACGCAATCCATCAGGTGCTTTGTCATCGTTTGAAGCTAATACTCGCTTTGAAGGACACTGAAGTGTAGGGGGTGGAGAGGTGTGGCGAGAGGAGTGTGGATGGTTCTAGACTTAAGAAGTGTGGCAAAAAGAGAAAAGATATGTAATGTCTGAGGTAAGGGCAAAGAGAGGAAGAAGAAAAAAAAAAAGAGGGAGGGAAGGAGGTGTGTGTGTATGTCGGGGGGGGGGGGGGGGGGGGGGGGGGGGGGGGGGGGGGGGGGGGGGGGGGGGAAGATAAAGAGGGGAGGGAGAAACGCTGCGAATTCGAAGACAGAGACCTTATTAGGGATGATGCAAACACGGTACACACATGGACTCGGTCAAATCAGTCTTTTTCTTCATTGTTGAAGCAATTGAAGTGTTGGTCTTGTTTGTTTGATTTCTATTTCACTGTCATTTTTACAGTCATGTTGTCACCTGTTTTCTTGATTTCTATGAGTATTAAGTCAAGTTACATCTGCATCAGTAAAACGTACTCAGTTGCGTACAATATGTACCAAAAGTCATCCCGACATCAGCACAACAAATTGACACAACACAATCTTGAACAAATTCAAACTTGAACAGTTACATTTTCCTGACTCACATTGTTGCACTATTTTATTGGATGAATGAATCGGAATATTCAGAAACCGTTTGATTGCATAAGTGTGCACTCTTTCTATGTTTGGATTATTCTCCAGTCCCCATATTTCAGCACCATATGTAAGAATCGGTTTCAATCTGGGTATCAAATAGCTTCCAAAATATGTCTGGATCAGTAGTATTTAATTTCCTTAATGTTCTCAAAATTTCTATCACTCCCTTTTGCCTTTTCTACTTGTTTCACACCAACTTAAATTCCAACTTAATTTTGTTGTAAAAAACATACCTAAGTATTTATACGAATTGGTCACTTTAACCTCAGAAACTACCATACCACCAAACTTCATTCCTAGCTAAATATCCACCTTACGAAACACAATAATGTTGGGTTTTTATCAAGGTTTACTGTCAACTGTAGTTATCAGCTCCTGTTTCAAAAACATTCAGTTGGTTTTGCAAACCTATTGCTGTACTAGACAACAGAAATTACATCATCGGCAAACAGCATCATAAAAATCTCCACGGCACCTGGAATAATCTGAATACCATGTTTACCATTTCTTGAGAGTTCTATATAGCAAGCTCATTGATAAAAAAAGAAAAACAATTGTGGGCTTAAAAGACAACCTTGCTTGACTCCACGTGGACAATTGAAAAAAATCAGAATAAACACATTTCTCACGCACGCATGCCAAGACAGAGTCGTACATTCCCCGTAATGCCATATATAACTTTCCATTGACTCCGTTTTTTTCTAAGAACATTCCATAAAATATTTCTATTTACGGAGTCAAAAGCTTTCCTGAAATCAAACAAGAGAGAGAGAGAGAGGAGAGAGAGAGAGAGAAGAGAGAGAGAGAGAGAGAGAGAGAGAGAGAGAGAGAGAGAATTATTGCAGCATTACAAAATGTCAGATTTGACACTTTGCTACCCAAAAATAATGACACTCAACGTTAAATGATATTTAAAAAAGAAACTTGATAAAGGTAATGATGATGATTTACAGCATATAATGATATAAAATGTAACTGTTTCTGTAACCACATATAGATTTTCTGTCTTTTCAGGGCCTATTCATTTCTCAGTAGTTCCGCTGACACAGTAAACGAGACAGATGTGTCCCTCTCAATGACGTAGACCTTTTTTTTTTTTTTTTTTTTTTTTTATCAGGTTCCTGCACTGTACTGAGGAGCAACATATGATCTCCATCTCCAGACGGAAATGTGATGACCTGGGTGTGATAGGATCGAAAAGAACAAGCAAGGGTGGGGGCTGGGTTATTTGGGGAGTAAAACGATCCGAGTTTTTTGTTGTGTTGTTTGTTGTTTTAAACTTTTCTTTTTATGTTGTTGTTGTTTTGGTATGTGTGCCTGTTTTATTTTTCTTTCTTTCCTTCTTTCTTTCTTTCTTTCTTCTTTCTTGTTTTTTGGTAGTGGCTTCAGAAAACATAAATACGGTTTACTGGCCTTCAAAACGAATGCAAAAAAGGACAAAAAACGGATCCTACACCTTTCAAATTTAAGGTAAAAGAAAATCCTGAGAGGTTGTAAACAACACAACAACAACAACAACAAAAGAGTAATTGTCTTTCTTGTACGAAGACAAGTAAATGGACAGCAAAAATATACCCCGATACAACAAAGGATTAATGAGGAAATGTCAAAGAAAAATGACACAACAAATGAAGTGTAGGCCAAAAACGTTTTGTACAGCTTTGAGACTTCCCATTGGGAAGCAATCAGTTTTCTGCTTTTGCCCCATAATTCGTTCAGTTTGTGTCAGGCATTCCTGGTCTTTCTTACTCTGTTAATCAAATGACAATCTACAGAATTCCTTCAGATTTATAAAAGGAATCCTAAACCCTTGTATTTTGATGCTTTATTTTTTGTGCACCCTCTCTCAGTCCCCCGTGCTCTGCCTCCCTCCTGACCCATGTCAAACCTTCATGCAACCTCCCTCAGGGAACTTTAGAGAAAAGCACCAAATGCAAGTGAAAGAAACCAAAAGAAAAAAGATCGTTTTCCACGACTTACAATTTGTGCACTTTGTAACCAGTGACGACTGAAAAGTACTGTGTAGTTACCAGAAAAAAATGGAATCGGGAAAGTTAGAAGGAAAATGGGGATTGGAGGGGGTGGGTTGGCGTTGGCCGGGACGGATTGGGAGGCGAGGGGTAAGGAGTAAGGGGTAAGAAGAAAAGACTCTTGAATGTTTATCATTTTCAATCTGACGTGTTTTACATTTTCAGTGTGGTTCAAGTATCAGGTATATTGTTATTGATTTTCTTATTTATTCTACTATATGTTACGAGTTAGGGCTTGTACTGCATATCGCAATATATTTTCTTATACGTACGTTGTAAAATTTCCTGTTTTTAAGAAAAGAACTTTCTTGCCAAATGGAAAACAGAGGGCAAATCTCTCTCTCTCTCTCTCTCTCTCTCTCTCTCTCTCTCTCTCTCTCTCTCTCTCTCTCTCTCTCTCTCTCTCTTGACTTAATCCACTAGTGGCTGCCTAAGCCACTTCCAGTCTCATCAGTTTCATGCCAAGGAGAATTCCACAACAAACGCTTAGCAGCAAAGCTGTGCAAGCAAAAGTCAGACCTTGCCAGGGTGGTGAATGAATTTGTTAGTGAGTTCAATTTAGAGTAGAGGAGGTTGTGGTGGTGTCGGTGAGTACGCGAGTGAATGATGAATTGATGGTGTAAATGAGGGATTTAATTTGAAAACATATTTTGCCATGTGATGAGTGAGCGAATGAGCGAGACTATCAGTGAGCTGGTTGCAAAGTGAGGCGACTGCAGGTGGAAATCTACACGAATCTGGAAACGTTTCAGTGCTTTCCCGCCAAACATGAACAATCCAATCACAAGACAAAATAGGACGCGTGTCAACGCCCATCTTACGCCAAATTTGATGAGATAAGTGATTACTTGTTCTTCATTTTTGTTGTCCTGAATGTTGTTTGTCTCGTCTGAAGAAGATCTAAGAATCCGAAACGCGTCATATTTTGTCTTGTGATTCGTTTGTTCATATTATGCGGATAAAGTGCTTAAAACTTTTAAGATTTATCGGTGAGCAAGAAAAGTGAGTGGATAGTTAAGACAGGAAATGGGAGAGGCAATTAACAAGTGAGTGCATAGAGGAAAACAGAAGAAAAGATAGAAGAAGACAGAAAGGGTAGAAAACGACTGATGCTGGCTGACCGATTGAGCAGAGACAAAAAGACTAGATATACTGAAAAAAAAAAAAAAAAAAAACGTGCCCGTGCGCATATATGTGTGTGTGTGTGTGTGTGTGTGTGTGTGTGTGTGTGTGTGTGTGTGTGTGTGTGAGAGAGAGAGAGAGAGATGAGAGAGAGAGAGAGAGAGAGAGAGAGAGAGGTAACAATATAAAATGTCAGATTTGACACTTAGCTATCCCAAAAAGAATGTAGTTCAACGTTTAAAAAGAACATTGACAAGACAATGATTAACTACAGCGTGTAATCAGGTAGGGCTGTTCCTGTCATCACAGGCCGATTCTCCTTCATTTCACGGCCATTTATATCTTAATAGTCCACCTGAAATAATAAACTAGACAGCGGTGTTTTCTGAACGACCTTGACCTTTCAGTCACAGTCCTTCACTGTCACGAGGAGCAAGATATCGAAAAGAACAAGCAAGCTTGGGGGGTGGATTATTTGGGGAGTAAAAACGATTTCTTTTTAAGAGCTTTTATCCATTTCTTGCTTGCTTGTTTCTTTTTTTTTTTTCTTCCTTCCTCCTTTTCTTTCCTTCTGTTTGGAAATAATCTCAGAGAACATAAGCGTGAGTTACTGGCCTTCAAAACCAAATAAACAAAAAAAAACTGAACAAGTCCTGTGCTATTCAATCCTTAGATCGTCTATTGTGTAATTATCTTCATTCCCTTTCCCATCCGAAACAACCACTACCATTAAGAAAAGTAACTTCTGCCACGCTTCTCAATCATAGACAAGCCAACCCTGCCATTCAATCATTTATGTAGTACTTCTGTCTGTTATTTTTCTTTTCTTTTCTTTTTTTTTTTTTTTTCTCTGTATTTAACAATTTATCTCTCTGTCACTTTTCTTAGTTTCATCTGTAGCAGAAGTCAGGGTCAAAACGTGTGGCGTCTGTCATGTCCTTTGTTCCATTTGTTTAGAAGGCCACTACGTCCATCAGTGTTCTCTTTACCTCCCATCTGCCGTCACTCAACTTTAACATCGTTCTGATACACCAGCCGAACGCACAAGACATTTAGAGACAGTCAGTACGTAGAAAAGTCTAGTCGTGAAGAGGAACAGCCTGACACAGATAACTATGTTCATCAAAAAACATACAAATCATTTATGACACAATAGTTTTTAACATGACATTTTAAGACAGATCGAGGAGGACATCATCATAAATGTGCCAGACATTCTGCTCATTTCACCACAGTGCACTTTACAACAGAGACCCTAATCCCTGCCCCCTTCCTCCCTCGCTCCATCCTCTCCCCCCGTCTCCCTCTTCCCCCACCACCCTCCTATGTTGTTCATTGTACAAAAACCATAAACGTGCCATACACCTACAGCCCTACATTCCGGGTGGTGTTTACAATCCCATTGTATGGTTACAAACTTATAGCAAAAAAGGTTGTGAACAGAGGGGAAAAAAAAGGCTAAAGGTCTTTCTAATACTAAAACGGGTAGATAGACAGCACAAACGTATACCCCAGTAAAACAAAAGATGAAAAAGGAAATGTCAAAGAAACAAATGACGCAACAAATGAAGTACAAGCTTCGAATGCTTTTCCTATCGTTCGAGATTTTCCTGTGGGAAGCATTGATCATCTGCTTTTTGCCTATAATTTGTGAAGTTTGTTCTTGGCTTTCCTGGTCGCTTTTACTCGTTTAACAAAAGCGTTCCTTCAGATTCATTAAAAAAAAATGTCAGAGACCTATGTTTTTTTTGTTGTTGTTGTTTTTTTTGCACCCACACACCCTACCTCCACCCTCACCCATCTGCCTCCGTCCGTCTCCTGTCGAACCCTCAGAAAAGGAAAAGGCAGGCGAAAAAGGAGGCCAAAAGGAAGGCCAGAGAGTGGTGGTGAAGGCCAGAGAGTGGTAGTGAAGGCCAGAGAGTGGTGGTGAAGGCCAGAGAGTGGTGGTGAAGGCCAGAGAGTGGTGGTGAAGGCCAGAGAGTTGTGGTGAAGGCCAGAGAGTGGTAGTGAAGGCCAGAGAGTGGTGGTGAAGGCCAGAGAGTGGTGGTGAAGGCCAGAGAGTGGTGGTGAAGGCCAGAGAGTGGTGGTGACAGATGGACAGGAGAGTGGGAGAAGAGACAGAAAGAAGTGTAAGACAGAGAGACCGACAAACAAGGAGGTATGCAGATATACAGCCACGAAGCAAAGAATTACAGTTTCACTGTACAAGAGAGAGAGAGAGAGAGAGAGAGAAGAGAGAGAGAGAGGAGAGAGAGAGAGAGAGAGAGAGAGAGAGAGAGAGAGAGAGAGAGAGAGAGAAGGAGAGGAGAGAAGGTGCATGAGAGAGGTTGGGGACAGACAGAGGGATGCAAAGAGAAAAGTGGACAGAGAAAGAATAGTCATTTGATTACAGA
>JADBJO010005658.1:120000-122500 GCA_016801955.1 Conus betulinus | reverse complement strand
CCTCGCTGGTAGTCAGGTATGTTCCAATAGTTAAATGGAAGTCAGGGTTTGCATCATCCAGCATGGACTGAACATCCACAAAGGAAAGAGCAAAGTCATGAAAACCAATGCCACAAACCAAGACCCCATCATGCTAGAAGGCAACGCGCTGGAGGAGGTGGACAACTTCACTTACCTTGCAGCGTCGTCGTCGACATACAAGGTGGTACAGATACAGATGCTGATATCAGAGCCAGAATTGTGAAAGCGAGAGCAGCCTTTCTCCAGCTGAAGAATATCTGTAAATCAAATGTCATTTCCAAGAAAACCAAGATAAGGATATTCAATAGCAACGTGAAATCAGTACTTATTTATGGAGCTGAGACGTGGCGAACCACAGTTACCGTTACCAACAAGATCCAGACTTTCATCAGTTCCTGTCTGAGGCGCATACTGAGGATCCACCTGCCAGACAGGATCAGCAACGAAGACCTGTGGCAACAGACGAAATCAGAAGCCAGCCGATGCAGAGATTCTCCAAAGGAGATAGAGGTGGATAGGCCACACCCTAAGAAAGCCTGCCGACAACACCACCAGGCAGGCATTGTCCTGGAACCCGCAGGGGAAAAGAAGAGAGGCCGCGCAAGGAACTCCTGGCGCCGAGACCTGCAGGCAGACGTGACAGCGTTAGGGAAAACCTGGAACCAGCTGGAGAGAATCGCCCTGGACCCGTGATGCCTGGAGGACCCTGTGTCGGCGGCCTATGCCCCAGAAGGGGTTGTAGGCGAAAGTAAGTAAGTAGGTTTGTGTGCTAGTTAAGTTGGTCTTTTCCTACAGGTGATTGTAAATTTTACGGTTCTTAGTAAGGGCCTAATATATTTATTGTGTCTCTTGATATTTCTTGTGATTAACAAGACTTGATGAGACATAGTGTGACAGTAGGAAGTTGTAGTTAGTGAATGTGTGAGTCGACAGGTGGATGAGAAGAATGGAGTGAGTAAGTGACAGAAAGAATATGTACACTTATGTGTGTTCCAGGAAAAGTAATCTAGTTAAAGCAATGTACTATTGAAAAAAGTGTCGTTTATCTTTCCCCTAAAATATTATAATGATGTGAGTGTTGGTAAGCTCTGGAAGTGAGCACTGAAAATTATTGTGTATAAATTATTGGAAATATATTCTGATTCCTGTAGTGGACACGCCTAGTGATGATGATGTGAAAAACATTCTTTTCTGATAAAAAGGGACAAAAGGAAACCGTTCCTTATATGTAATGTTTGTATTCTTGGTACTTTGAAAAAGGTTACATGTGGAAATCCTTTTCGTAAATGCAGTTGCTCATGGTGTTAATCGAGCAACTTTTCTATTGTAATGCACCCACTGTATTTTGTAGATTCAATTATGGGTATCCCCTCCCCCCCCCCCAAAAAAAAAAAAAAATCTAGAGAAATGTAATATATAAAGAGTGACTTTAGTGACAAACAAGAACGATAGGTATGTAGGAATTAGGCTTGATAATCAAGACAGCTATCAGTTCCACAGGTGTCGGTGAAGCCCCCGTGTCCGACCTGGAGCTGACTGCCAACTGGGTGTGGGTGCAGCCCCCGTGCCCAACCGCTGTAAAATGCAATTGTTATGTTTTTGATGGTTTCAGGTAGCAAAAAAAAAAAGAAAAAAAAGAAGAAAGAAAGAAGAAACTTAACTGATGCCTGGCTATCTATATTCGTGTGGTGTGTGTGTGTGTGTGTGTGTGTGTGTGTGTGTGTGTGTGTGTGTGTGCAGGGAAAAGACGTACACGCATCCAAACTTCTTCAGGTGAGAGTCAGGCAGCAAAACACGCGCACCGCACACCATCCGTAACACACACACACACACACACACACACACACACACACACACACACACACACACACACACACACACACACACACACACACACACACACACACACACACACACACACACAACACACACACACAAAAAAGATAGATAAACAGACCCACACACATACCTACGCACACACACACACACGCACGCACGCACGCACACACACACACACACACACACACACACACACACACACACACACACACACACACACACACATATACACACACACACACACACTATATATATAATATATATATATATATATATATATATATATATGTGTATGTGTGTGTGTGTGTGTGTGTGTGTGTGTGTGTGTGAGAGAGAGAGAGAGAGAGAGAGAGAGAGAGAGAGAGAGAGAGAGAGAGAGAGAGAGGAGAGAGAGAGAGAAGAAACGAGCCTCCAGTTAAAGCTGAATTGAGACCCAACAATTTCAACACTCATTGTATCTTAAAATGTATCTTTGTTCAAATCATTGGAAAAAAAAAATCTTAACTCAAAGGGCGGGTTTTGAGGCGATAATATAAACACGGTACACACTCCATCGACTCAAAACAGTTATTCTCGTGTTTTCCTTCTTCTGTTTCTTCTTTGAAAGTGTTGGTTTAGTTTGTTCTATACTTTCTTCAGT
>JADBJO010005658.1:97500-102500 GCA_016801955.1 Conus betulinus | reverse complement strand
ATAACATGTTTGTTAGACCTGCAGTTAAATTTAGTTGTTGTTGTTGTTGTTTTATAGTCTGTTCACACTTGGTGATATTAGACTTTACAAGGGGGGGGGGGGGGGGGGGGGACGGAGGAGGGCAGAGGAGGGCAGGGGGGGGGCAAAGGTAAGAAATAATGTCAAGAACAGTACACATTTAAATATAAACTACACTATCATCATTATAAAAATATGCTAATTTGAGATTGAGAGATAATTTTTGCAACCTCAACAATTTCTGAACTGAAAGAAATAGCGTGAGCCGGTTTGGATTTCGAAATTTCAATGTTTGCTTTTGAATAAAGAGCATTTAAAATGGGGCAATGAAAAAGCATATGTTCACCAGATAATGGCTTAGAACATGCACTCGCTATATTTTGGGAATATTTGGTCTTCCAAGAGTTCAAAACGTATCTTGTATATTAAACTAGAAATATGTCTAGGACATGTGTTTCCATTACACATTTATCTTGAGACTTTTCAATTCGGAAACAGCTATCCATAACGAACGTATTTCAGATATATCTAACTTCAAATTACTTTTTTGCAGCATTGTCCATTACCCCGCGTCTGGCTAGTTTATCTGCTATTTCATTCCAATAAATACCACAGTGTGAAGGGACCCAGCAGAAGACTAAATTAATTCCTGTGGAAATAATGTAATTAATTAGATGCTTTATTTCAAAGATTACATCTTTCCGTGTTTTAAACATCCCAAACTTTCAAACTTTCTAACACTGCCTTAGAATCAACACAGAATAAAATGTTACAGAAAGAATGATTACCATCACAAATAAAGAGTAATGCCATAAGAATAGCATCAATTCTGCCGTAAAAATAGAGAATCCTTTTCCAAGGCTGTATGCTTTTTTAACTTTTAAAGCCGGAATAACAAAACCCGAACCTGCACTTAACTGGCGAACGGAACCATCCGTAAAAATTTTTAGATGATTTGAATATTTGTTTTCTAAATTTTCTCTCACTTTAGAAGTTAAAATGTTAATGTTATCATTTTTCCGGACATCAGTACATCAAAGACAGCTTGTCTATGTTCCCATGGAGGCACCGGGGGAACAACAGGAGCAGGTGAGAGTGAAGTGACATCAATATTGCATTTTTCAAAAGAATCTTTCGTGTAATTTCGAATGGGACAAAGATAATCTAGCTGTTGAGCTCTTTTCGGACATTAAATTTAGTCAGCGTGGAAGAAGATCGGGTGGAGTAATATGTCTGACAAGAAATAATCTCATGAATTATGTGTCAAAAGTGAGTACTGAGTGTGATAATGTCTTGTTGTTTGTTATTGAAAAAAAAGTTTCATTTGACGAATGAATGATATTCTATATGTATGTTCGTATGTTCACCCAGAAAAGTCTCTATACTATTCTGTGTTTAATGTTGATAATGGTATCAATCAACTGGATGATTGTGTAATAGATCATGTGTATTACAAGGACAAAATGTCAATATTGATGTGTGGTGATTGTGTAATGTATAATCTGTATTACAAGGACAAAATGTCAATATGATGTGTGGTGATTTTAACGGCCGAACGGCCGATGTTTCACCGCAGTTTGATGAACAAACAAACACATTTTCATGGTTTGATAAGTCTGGTATCGTCGAAGTGAGACGTCACTCTGAAGATACAGTGTTAAATGCTTATGGCAAAGTTTACTTAACATGTGTAACGCGCTAGATTTATATATTTTAAACGGTGCATGTCCTGGTGATGACAATGTCTGTTTTACTTATATCAGTGAATCTTGTAGTAGTGTGAACGATTATTTTGTAGCTTCTTCTGACCTTTTTTGATTTCATACAATCTTCTTGTAACCTCCATGTAAAAGAACGGATGGAATCAGACCACATGCCTCTTGAATTTCATGTGAGTGTATCTGGTGCTAATGATTGTGAAAATATAAAGCAAGAAAAACGAAAGAGTATATAAAGAAATTTGTTTGGAATAATAATTGCGCCACGGACTTCGTTAATATGATGCACTCAGATGAAATGAAATTAAAGTTTTTGCATGCTGTTAATTTGATAGATATTAATGTAAGTGATGCTCTTGATTTGTTTACCAATTGTTTACTGTTAAAGAAGCTGGTAAATGTATGGAAAAACGAGTATGTGTGATCAGGACAAAAAGACAGAATGACTGGTTTGATCTAGAGTGTTTACAAGCTAAAAGAGATGTCAGGAGGTTACTTAGGATATGGAAGAGAACCTTCGACAAAAATGACCGACACTTATACTGTGTATCACGATCAGAGTATAAAAAAATGTATTATATAGGAAGCAAAAGTCACACAATGATGAAAAAATGTTCAAAGAAATTGTCACTAATATGGACAGCCAAGAGGAGTTTTGGAAAAGTGTCAAGCAGGTGTTTAAAATACGAACACAGAAAACAGAATAGAATCACAGTGGAGAAATGGTATTACCATTTTAAAAATGTGTTGGAAAAGGATATCATCACTGATACAGACACTGGTGAAAATGAAACATATTCTGAATTTTTCGATCGACCAATTACAAAGCATGAAGTACAATTTGTGATAAGGAAACTGAAAAATGGTAAAGCAGCAGGGCCTGATGGACTTGGTGATTTTTTTTAAAACTTTGGGGACTTTGCAATCGATTTTCCTGTAAATTTATTCAATGTTCTTTTTGAAAAAAAAATATCCCGAGAATGGGACCAGATCGATCATCTTACCTCTGTTGAAAAAGGGTGACGCAAATAACCTAATAATTATAGAGGAATTTCCTTGTGTGGTGTTGTTAGTAAACTTTATGGATCTATAATAAACAAGATATTGTCTGAATGGATCGAATTAAAAACATAACTGGTGAATATCAAGTAGGTTTTAAGAAGGGTTGTAGTCCAATCGCTCACTTGTTCACTCAACTGGCTGCTGTTCAGAGGCAGTTTTCAAATAATCGTAAGTTATATGTTGTATTTATAGACTTCGAAAAGGCCTTTGATTCTATTTCTAGAAAGCTTCTGTGGCCAATACTGGCAAAACGTTGTGGAAAATGCAAACTGTTTAAAAGTGTTAAATGCATGAATGATGATGTTAAAAGCTAATATAAGTGTGTGGTGCAAAATTTAGTGAGTACATTAGATGTACACAGGGTGTTAAGCAGGGTGATGTTTTGTAGTCCTGTTTTATTCTCTTTGTTTATTAAGGAATTAGCTTTGGAAATTATCGAGAAAGGAAAAACATGGTGTTTCATTTGATTTGATTGAAATATCCATTCTACTTTTTGCAGATGATATCGTTTTACAGTCTGAAACTGTTATAGGGCTTCAAAACCACTAAAACAATTTGTACTCAGCGGCGCAGAGATAACATCTCAAAGTAAGCATGTACAAAACAAACATTAAAGTTTTTCGAAAAGGTGGATATTTTGTCGTCGCGTGAAAAATGGTTTTATGGAAATTCTAAAATTGCGATTGTGAACGCCTACAAATATCTGGGTTTATATTTTTCTACAAAACTAAGTTTTTTCGTTTGCCTGCCAAGATTGTGTGGGTACAGGGAAGCGCGCTGCTATGGCTATTTTAAGCGTCTTGTATAAAATTTGAAAACGAGTCAGTGAAACTATTTTTCAGAATGTTCGATACTCAGGTTCAGCCTACAGTCCAGTATGGCGCTGAGATTTGGGGTTTGGAGAAAGGACACGACGTAGAGAAATTGCACTTATTTGCTATGAAATGGTTTTTGAATGTCGATATACGTACCCGAATGACTTGACGTATGGAGAACTTGGCAGATTCCCTATTTATTTGAATTCATATATAAAATGTGTAAGATACTGGCTTAAACTGTTACGTATGGGGCAGCGTATGGGGCAGCATAGACTGCCAGCCAAATCTTATAATACATTGTTTGACCTAGATATGAGAGGGAAAACTACGTGGGCATCAGGCATTCGTACATGTTTATGTAATTTATGGTTTTTCGTTTGTATGGTTAGAACAAGCAGTTGGCTGTGGCAGCAGTTTCTTGGCTTGTTTCAAGTTGCGAACAATAAATTGCAGATGGCAGGACTGAAACAGCCATATTCAAAACAGCGAACGATTTTCATTATTTAGACTGCTGAAAAGTAATTATTTAGTAGAGGCAGAAGCTTATTTGTCTGTGAACTTGAATAGATTTATCAGGTCTGAACTAACAAAATTCAGGTTTGGTGTATCGGATATTGCTGTACATCGTCAACGATATAATGTCCATACAGAAAAAAAAAAACGATTTCTTAGTCCATGTGTAATCTGGTAGGATAGATGAACTTCATTTTGTATTCTTATGTCCTGTTCTGGCAGATCTACGACAAAAACTTATTCCGTTGAAATATCATCGACGTCCAGTACTGTTCAAGTTAGTCTGTCTTTTGTCGTTAAAAAAATTACAACTTTGCAAGAAACCTTGCTTTATATCTGTACAAATGATTTAAAAGAAGGAGTGATTTGACTTAGGTAATTTGCATATGTTGAGAATGTTAAAATTTTGCGATAAAATACCTTGTTTAATTATGTTCTTTATTACTCACCCTCTTCAAATGGGGCTGTGGCCTTTCTGAATAAATTTTCGTCTCTCTCTCTCTCTCTCTCTCTCTCTCTCTCTCTCTCTCTCTCTCTCTCTCTCTCTCTCTCTCTCTCTCTCTTTGCATTTGAATTGACGCTTTGTAATGATTTACCAGCGACGGTTGTTGTCAATCGTTGTCTTTTCAACATCGTACATTTCTACATAATGGGAATAAGTGAAACATTCTGCGCGCAGTAAAAGAGCCGATGGTGTTCTCTAGGCTAAAAAAAGATAGACCCACTTAACCATCACCCCAATCCCCTTCCCCCCACCCCCTCAATGAAAAATTAAAGTTACATACAAAAGGCATCTAATATGAGAGAGATAGATTCTACGGGTCACTTTTAGATTTCATGTTCTTCTTGTAACATTGCATCTCTCTCTCTC
>JADBJO010005658.1:80000-92500 GCA_016801955.1 Conus betulinus | reverse complement strand
AATGAATTAGCACTAGAAATTATTGAACGGGAAGACACGGTGTCACTTTTGACTTGATTGAATTATTTATATTGTTATTTGCTGATGATATTGTCTTGCTCTCTGAAACTGTCGTAGGATTACGAAACCAATTGAATAATTTGCATTCTGCAGCATGTGTAGACTGGATTTGAAAGTAAACATGGGATAAATCAAACATTATAGTTTTTTGAAAGGGTGGTTTCTTTAGCATCGCGTGAAAGGTGGTTGTATGGAGGTTCGCAAATGTCGGTGGTAAATGCTTACAAGTACCTGGGCATATATTTTTCAACAAACTTTAGCTTTACGTTTGCCTGTCATAATCTTGTTAACAGAGGAAAGCGTGCTATTATAGCTATTTTAAGCTTGTTTTATAATTTTAAAGTGTTTCTTTTAAGTTATTTTTTAAATTGTTTGATGCCCAAGCGCAGCATATTGTACAGTATGGCGCTGAGATTTGGGGATTGGATAAAGGTCATGAATTTGAAAAATTACATTTATTTGCTATGAAACGCTTTTTACATGTGGATAGACGAACTCCTAATGATTTGGTTTATGGTGAGCTTGGCAGATATCCCATTTATGTAAATTCATACGTGAAATGTATTAGTTATTGGCTTAAGCTCGTGCGTATGGGAGAACACACAGATTACCTGCAAAAGCATACAAAGTACTGTTTGGTTTAGATTCTAGAGGTAAATCAGCTTGGGCAACTTCTGTTCGTAAATGTCTTTGTAGTTATGGGTTTTCGTTTGTTTGGTTAGAACAGAGTGTTGGATGTGTTAAAACATTTTCTGGTTTGTTTTAAGCAGAGAATAATTGATTGTAATTTTCAAGACTGGAATACTCATATTAAAAACAGTGGGAGATTTTCTTTCTTTCGATTTCTAAAGTCAAATCAGGTAATGGGAGCGGAACCTTATCTGTCGATGAATATCAATAGTTTTGTCAGATCTGCATTAACTAAGTTTAGATTCGGCGTATCTGATGTTGCTGTACACAGGCAACGTTACAATATTCTTACAGAATTAGATGTTCTATGTGCAGTGTGCAAGTCTGCCCCAGAGAACGAACTTCATTTTCTATTTGTTTGCCCTTTGCTTACATATTTAAGATAAAAATATATTCCTTTGAAACATTATCGATGTCCATCATTTTTTTTAGGCTTGTCTTTGCTTTTTGTCATCAAGAAATGAGAATGTTGTTGGTGATCTAGCTTCATATTTGTATAAATCCTTCAAGAGGAGGAGTTACCTGACTTGAATTTGTTTATATGTGCTTGTATATTGATGTGTTTGTTACATCAGTTATATGTCCATACCCCCCCCCCCCCCCCCCCCCCCCCCCCCCTTCAATGGGACTGTGGCCTTTTTTTGAATAAATTGTCGTTATCGTTATAGTTATCGTTATCTCTCTCTCTCTCTCTCTCTCTCTCTCTCTCTCTCTCTCTCTCTATATATATATATATATATATATATATATATATATATGGGACTCAGATTGAGAGTTAGGAATTTAAAAGATTGTATGCAATGGTTTTTTAAGTCACCAAAGTTCAGATGACATCAGCTGCCCATCTTGTAGAGGTAAATGTATAACCGAAGAACACATTTTGTTTGGGGGAGCGGGAAGGGGTGGGGGGGAGGGAGGGATAGTGATGGGAACGGAATGGGAGAGAAGGACGCGTATTTGAGCGCGAGTGAGGGTCCATGTGAAATTCCGGCTTTTGGTATAGGTGAACACGATTGTTCTCCCCCTTGCCTACAGGGGGAAAAACAAGTGCTGATGGGCAATAAAGAAAAATGTCGGTGTCAGTGTCAGTGTCAGTCTCTCTCTCTCTCTCTCTCTCTCTCTCTCTCTCTCTCTCTCTCTCTCTCTCTCTCTCTCTCTCTCTTTGCGACACCCCATTTCATGTCTGAAAAAAAAAAAAAAAAAAAAAATACTGTGGCATGTCGCGGTGCCTGCGCTTGTGTTGATGAATATGTCCATAAGAAGATTATCGGTCAAGCCTTATTGAGTTAATCAAAATCTAACTTTGCAAACGCAACCTCTCTCTCTCTCTCTCTCTCTCTCTCTCTCTCTCTCTCTCTCTCTCTCTCTCTCTCTCTGTCTGTCTGTCTCTCTCTCCCCCCTCCCTCTCTCTCTCTCTCTCTCTCTCTCTCTCTCTCTCTCTTCCCTTAATCATTACCTGTTTTTGTGTCAGCCTACGCTAATCTCTCTCTCTCTCTCTCTCTCTCTCTCTCTCTCTCTCTCTCTCTCTTTCCATCCGAGATTGCAGCTAACGGATTACGTCAACATGACTGTACTCCCCTATGTGCTGCGCCAACGTCCCCAATCCCGTCCTCTCCTCCTCTCCTCCTCTCGCCTCCCCTCCTCGCTCCACCTCTCCTCTCCTCGTCACCTCCTCTCTTCCTCGACAGATTGATAGCACAGCCTGCAGCTCTCTTTCCTCCAGATTGAGCTAACGGAAGAAAACAGGGGTAGGGAGACAGGACAGCAACAAGGAAGAGATAAACACCTGCAGCGTCGAGAAAGGAGAGGGGGGAGACAGGACAGACAGAGGAATGACTAAACACTGGAAGAGAGAGGGGAGACGAGGAGTTGAAGGAGGGGCGAGGAGGGGAGAGGGAGGAGAGACAGACTGAGGGGTGAAAGAGAGGTCAAAAGACACAAAGAGATAGAAACAAAGAAACACACTATCATCGTATGAGAGAGAGAGAGAGAGAGAGAGAGAGAGAGAGAGAGAGGAGAGAGAGAGAGAGAGAGAGAGAGAGAGAGAGAATTCAGGAACCAGTTACAGTAAAAAAAGGTGAAGTGTGTGATAGGTTCGGAGGCGGGGATGGGTGAAGTGTGATAGGATAAAGGACAAAGGAAGGTGTGTGTGTGTGTGTGTGTGTGTGTGTGTGTGTGTGTGTGCCTGTGTTGAGGCACGTACATAAATCGTACGTCGGAAAAGATGGCAGGGCAACTGACCTTTGCGAAAGTTTAAGGAGAGATAGATTTCCATCACATTATTGATCATGTACTGGGGCTGTCCGTCTCATGAGTCATAGTAACAGATTCATATTACCACAACTAAAATGGATCTTTGCGAACACTTCCTTTGTAAACATCTGTGCTCCAGTTGGAGGTGGTTTGTTTGCTGTACATCACACACAGAGAAGACTATGCAAGCTTCTCCCTCCATTGTGTGCAAAAACTATATTGTTGTCAATCTTCTATCTGTTCCTGTACACCGTCAGTTTCTATGTATGTTGGATTCTGTCTGTGCCACACATGCTTCGGATTCTCACATTCACCTGGAGGGCAGCTCTGTGTCCGATACCGCGGCGATCTTGAAACAGAATCAGTTGTGTGACTTTTTTTTTGTTCAGTTTTGCAAGTTTCAACATTTTCTTCCCCAACACTCACAAGTAAACCTGTTTCTGTAATACAGTAGTAGTATTCATCATCGAGCTCTGTGGCTAATTGCTTACCAGTGTCATGCAACGTCATGCCAGTTTGCTGATCATTGTTTCAATGCGCAATCACGACAATGGAACCGAGGAGGCCAAACGACGACCGTTGTTTGCTACATGTGTGTTTTGTGTCAACAAGTGACTCTCTCTGTCAGTATCAGCACTAAAGCACAAACGAGGTGGAGCTGGCAAAAATGACCAAATGAAGATGACTGACGCTGCCTAGTGTGTTGCTTATGTCTTCTGTGTTCCTCAGTCCTTTATTTATCTCTGTTTACCTGCAAGGACACTTTTGGTGAAACAAACACGGGAACGTTGAGGTACTGTGACAAGAGAACGGCCGTTTTTGTTGTCAGCCTGAGAATGTTGACCGTGTGGTTTCCTTTGCCTTCAGTGAAATAAGGAAAGTATCATGGCCTGCAATGCTGAGTTCAGCATGCTTTCTACAGTTGGTGGCGTCCTTCGACGAGATGCTCCATACGCTGCCTGGAAATAATGGTGATACATTACTTGGTGTTGAACAATGCATCTAGTCGGAAGCTACACAAGGGAAGCTACGTGAGAGAGAGAGAGAGAGAGAGAGAGAGAGAGAGAGAGAGAGAGAGAGAGAGAGAGAGAGGGGGGGGGGGGGGGGGGGGGGGGGGTACGTGCTTTCCCATCCTTATCCAATTCCCTTATTCAAGGAAAGTGACAAACGAGACCCAGACCCAGTGGAACTAGGAGCCATGTTCTGCATTCACTGCAGCGCTGTGTCTTGCCCAGACAGACACACCGTTGGGAGGCAATCATGATTGACGGTATGAAAGAATGGGGTTAAAGAGAGAGAGAGAGAGAGAGAGAGAGAGAGAGAGAGAGAGAGAGAGAGAGAGAGAGAGAGAGAGAGAGAGAGAGATATGAATGAATGAATGAATGAATGATGAATGACATTTTATTCATTTAGGCCTTTGCTCCTCATGAAGGGGGAGGGGGTACAAAAAAAAAAAATGTCTAACAGTATTATTCGCAACGATAGAGATCACTGGACTCCCTCAGTCATTACATCACAACAGAACGCAACTGAAATGCTTTGCATAAATAAATCGATAAATTTCTCACAATTCTATCTTTTTCAGAGGCTAGAAGTAAACTTAAGCGAAACTGTTTAGGAGCATAATGCTATCTCTATGGTATGTATCATATTCTTAAATCACCTAATACAGGGCAACACAAAACAAA
Organism: Conus betulinus; assembly: GCA_016801955.1. Lineage (NCBI taxonomy): Eukaryota > Metazoa > Mollusca > Gastropoda > Neogastropoda > Conidae > Conus > Conus betulinus. Next base: position 87,809 of record JADBJO010005658.1, on the reverse strand, counting down.
ATGCAATTCAACTTCATTTCCCTTTTTCTGCAACGAGGACAAGGCAAATCAATCTCAGTGTGTTTCTTGTAACGATAATAATGTACGGCAATTTCTAAAACACTACATCTAAACCTTGCTGGTCATTATACATTTCAGATCTTTGTGTAAATCCAATTTCAAATACGGCTTGACATCATGTATGGTGCAAATGTCCTGAACATGTAAAATCTCTCACTCTTTTTAATATGGAAATCCCAGTCTTGCCATCGACATGAAATCAGTCTGTCTTTAAGTTCATGCATAAAGTGTTTAAACATTCTGAACTCCTTGGTTTTCCTATTCATATCTAAAATCAAGTTGACACAATTTGCAATGAATGTTTGATACCCAGTTTCTTTTGTCTCGTGTACATGAATCGAATAACAGTCTGTACACCTTCTGTGGTAGTTTGTTATCGTCCATTGTCGTTACTTTTTGCCAGTAACTGTTAAAACGTAGTGTACAGTTTAAATAGATTGGATATCTATCAGTTTCTCCATATACGAAGTCATTGGGCGTCCGCATTTCAACTCCCCAAAACGTCTTTAAGGACAATAAATGTACTCTTTTTTACATAAACCTGCTGCATCATCAAAATCCCAAAGTTCCGCGCTGTACAGGGTTATTGACTGAACTAGAGTATCAAATACTTTCAAAAATAGATTCAAACTATTATCATTCAAAACACGAAATTTCCGCAAGGTATACAAAGTCGCATTTTTCGCTTTACTTGTTAGGTCATAACAAGCTGAAGTGAAACTGAGTTTGGTAGAAAACAATATCCCTAAATATTTATATGCAACAGGCATGTCAATATTATTATATGCGCATCTTCTCTTGCTGATAAAAGACACCTTTTCTAAAGACAATAATGTTGCTTTTGTTCAAATTTACTTTCAGATCAAAATGAGATGCAGCTCTAGCTCTTGCAGACTATTCAGCTGTGTCTGTAGACCTGTTACTGTTTTTGCTAATATCAGTACGTCATCTGCAAGTAATAACATGAATAATACAAAATAATCGATTGTGAATAAAGCCCTATGCTTACCGTTTTGAATAACCTCTAAAGCAAGTTCATTTATAAAAAGGGAAAAACAGAATTGAGCTACAAACATCGCCCTATTTACACAATATGCACATTAATATCGTCTGTTAATTTAGAACCACATCCAACCCTTCTTCTGACGTTATTGTACATGCATCGGATACTTTGATACAGTTTGTTTTTTATTCCATTCTTTACGAGAATACACCATAATTTTTTTCGTTAAATGAATCAAAAGCTTTTTCCAAATCTACGAAGGCCAAGTGCAATCTCCGATTAAAAGGAAACTGTTTTTTTGTACTACTGCTGATTACGTAAACAGGTGGTCAATGATTGAGTAATTCGTTTTAAAACCAGCTTGGTGCTCCCCCGTAATGTAAATTCTTCAAACCATTCCTGTAAACGACGATTTATAACTGTGCTGTAAATTTCACTACTGATGTCACGTCAAGTGATGCCCCTATAGTTGTTCGGATTATTGACATCACCTTTCTTGCACAATGATAGCACAATTCCTTCAGTCCAACTTTCCGAAAAAAAAACAACAAAAAAACCCACCTGTTTGAAACAAGGCGTTTAAAAATACAACGAAAAAATGTAAGACATAATCACTTGCACTTTTTGAATAATTCTCCAGTTATTCCATCTGGGCCAGCAGCTTTTTGTATTTAATCTTTTCAGTGCTAACGTAATTTCCTATCTTGAAACTGGTCTGTTGAAATAGTCATTGGACTCCTAAACCGGATCCACATCCTCATCGCAAACTTCTGTATCCAGGAGTCCTTTAAAATTATGAATCCATTCATCAACAGAAATCTTGCTATTAATGTGCTTCCTCTTCAGTGACAGTGTATGTACATTATCCCAAAATTGTTTCTAGTTCTCACTTGAAGACAAAAGTTTATCTACCAAAGCCTTGTGGGATTCCTTTTCTTTGCGCTTTAACAAGTGTTTATATTCTCTTCGTGTTGTGCAAAATGCTTTTTGATCTACAGTATTCTTGGCTATCTGTAAACCTTCTCAATTTAGTTTTTGCTATTCTGCATTCTTTGTCATACCAGCCGTCTTCGTTCTGAGCAGATTCTATTTTGATTTATTTTCTCATACATTCAGCACTTTGTCTAATGCAGTTGTTACAGGTATGTAATGCTAACTCAATGTTAATGTCAATCTGGCCAGCAGCTAATTCTAACATTTTACGAGTGTCGCTAGTATTCATTGAACTAATAAATTTTCTCTCCATTTCACCGTTCCACACAATCTTATTTACAATTTGTGTCTCTGCATGTGTGGTGACTTGATCATTTTCGTTTGAAGGATGTAAACAGAATTCAATGGGCATATCTGACTCAAACCTTTCATTTATACTAAGTTCAAATAAAGAACAGTATAAAAAAAAGGTGTATTACTAGACATAATTAATAATAATTGACACTGCTTCCAGAATCTGAGATAAATGTGTAGCAACCCTGAAGGTCGGCATTACATGCGCCATCCCATAATACATAAGTCAGAAGTAGTACACAAATTTAGCAAGCGTTTTCCATTAGTGTTGACGACTTTATCCTGAGAGATTCTTTTTACATTCAAAGGGGTACTTTTACATAATGAACTGATAATACTTTCAGCTGATGGGTCAGCAGAATTTAAATTGGCAGTTCTGCAAGTCTCCAGACAATATAATATATACATCATCAAAATCCAACAGACAATTATTAAGAATTCCTCATCAAATCAAAGCCACTGTCAAGATCAAAACAAGAATAAAATGGCGACCATTCCGGTGGTACATGAACGCAAACATACAAAATATCTTTAGGAGTGCCTAACATAATTATCTTTGTTACAAAGGAAAACCATGAAGTGTGAGTAATGAACACCAATATGTCATATATGTATATGACGCATACACGTTTTTAAAGAAACACACAATGCCGCCCAATGAACGACCCTGTTTAGCAACTTTAATTGCAGACTTGCAGAAAATCCAGTATTCTGCAAATAAATCAGAACAAAATATGTCCAAAAACGTTTCAACAAAACAAATGAAATAAAAAGAATGGGTGTATGCAATGAAATCTTTGTTTCTTAACTTCGAAATTAAACCATTAATATTCTAATGCAACATTTTAAACGGGTTATTTACAAATGTACAAGCGTCTTTTGTCACGCTATTTTCACCACCTGTAGTTCGTGTAATACTACACCCCCACCTCAACATTCACCCCTCCTATTAGCACGGGTCCGATTGTCACCGATACCGTCACTGTCGCACTCACGGGACTCACACGCACGCACCCGTGCTGTGAAATTGTGAATCGTCACTCACTGATTCCAAAACCGGTGTTACATATGAAAGAGTTCCCTTTAAACTAACAGGCAACAAGGTTTTTTTTTCTTTTTTTTTTAAATTCTTGTCGAAATGTCCCTGCTAGAGGAGCAGCCAGTTACCTATTACCAGTCCCTAAGATTTCCTTCTTCGTCGACTGAAAACTTTTGTCCATTTATGAGGAGATAATAATAGACCGTCGCCCCCTGTGACCATCATCCCCTTGCTTTTCTCAGATGAGGAGTCGCTCCGTCTGATTTCTTTAACCCGCCATGAGAAGTCTTCACCAACGAAGATTCCTGACCCTCGCAGTCTCCCCTTGGCTTTCAGGACGCGCACCTTCTCCTCGAAGAAAGTGCAGCACCCTGTCACTGGAGAATTATGCTTACCATTCAGGCGGTACAGGCGATCAAAAGGGACGTCTTGGCCATTTCCGTCTTGTGTGTAAACAGTTTAGCGACGGCTGCCCCAAGGTCCTTAGACGTTTTGTTGTTTGGCCTCTTGAGTCCATGAATAATCATTCTTACCCTTGGACCTACACTCCACGTCGTCTGCCTTCTTCTCTATAACGGCCAGCCTAATTTCTAGCTCTGAGTTTTTCCTCCGGAGGTCGTTATTTTCTTGCCACAGAGAAGCACAGTCCTCCCGGAAGATCGTTAAACTCTCCCAGCAGTGATGAATAACAGTCTCTTAGGCTTTTTATATCGGCTTTTACTTCATCGAATTTGAAGTTAAGACTGTCGAGTTTTGTTACAACGTCAGTGAGAGCTGGGCTTTCTTCACGTGATGGAGTGCTGGTCGAGGAACTGCCCACTCTAGCACGTGGAGGTGGTGAAGGCTGGGAACAATCTGCGACTGACGCATAGCACTGTGGGGCCCTGTGTTAAACTCCACGTCCCCACTGAGGCAGAAATAAACTGCCCCAGAGCAAAAAAAAAAACAAAAACAAAAAAAAAAAAGGTAGGAGATAACCACCGGTGACACCGTGCACCTTCCTCTTCAATCGGAGACCAGATTTTCCACTCTGAATACCAACACGTTTATGCATGAAAAAAAAAAAAAAAAAAACAGAATGACCACAGCGCTGTCTAAAATCCAGTTTTTCAGATGACATGGTCCTTAATCTTTTTGTACCTTACAGATGTAACTGTAACTCACCCGGCCTTCAACATACACAAAACAGTGATTTCACGAAGAGCTTCTTCACGTCCTGTTTACACATGCAACCTTGGTATCCCCCCCTCCACCCCCCCCCCCCCCCCCCCTCACCGCCCCCGAGAGCGAGAGAGAGAGAGAGAGAGAGAGAGAGAGAGAGAGAGAGAGAGAGAGAGAGAGCGCGCATTTTCGCGCGCGCGCGCGCGCGTGCGTCTCTCTCTCTCTCTCTCTCTCTCTCTCTCTCTCTCTCTCTCTCTATATATATATATATATATATATATATATATATATATATATATATATATATATATATATATGTGTGTGTGTGTGTGTGTGTGTGTGTGTGTGTGTGTGTGTGTGTAATAAAAAGATTTAACCTTCTGTCTTTCAAGTGTCTGTCACACACCATCCTCTCCCTTATTACCGCTTTCTTCCCACATTGTCTGTCTCACATTCGGTCTTTCATCTCATTTCTCTTTTTTTTTTTTCTTACTCTATGTACATATGTTCTCTGTGCGTGCGGATGTATCTGTGCGTGCACTGCATGCATGCGCTAGTAAACAGTGTGCAATGGGATGACTGTCTTCTTACACGAGGAACTGCCCCAGGGCGACCGACGCAATTCTGTCAGAATAACCGCAATCCCCCGCAAGACGCTAGTGATCATTACTGGCTGATACACGGTTTGAAGGGCAGTGGAAAGCACCGGACATGCGAAGAATGGCCACAACAGTGCAAGATATGTTGGGAAGGTGTGCGCGCGTATGGTACGAGGATGGCAGAAGTAGGAGGAAGAAGGAGCAGAGAAGGAGGTGAAGGGAGGGAAAACAGATAGAGGAGAGAGTCAGGTTTGAAGACGGTGATGTAGAATGGCGGGAGGTGACAGGAGGCCAGCAATTACACATTCACAGGCAGACAGACCGACAGACTAGAGAGGCAAACTAGAAAGAAAAAAAAACATAGTAGAGAGAAAATGATTAAGAAACCCATTCTGTTGGAAATGAACTTTGAAATAGAAGCAGTGGACAAAGTGTTACAAACATCTACCTCTCTAAAGAGGACGAGGGTTTTGAGATGAAAATGCGAACACATTGAACGATTACATCGGCTCAATTTAAAAACAAAAGGGTCTCCTTTCTTCTTCTCTTCTCTTCTTAATCTTGCGTCCGCCTTCTTGTTCTGTATTGTTAGTTTGATCACGTTCTTTTTCATTTTTAATTCTGTTGTTCTCTGCTTGCTTTCGGTTTTCATTGTCTTGTTGCAGCATCACTGTAACAATTTATACAGTAACGTAGAACATTCGGCATTCTGAAAAAAAAATCAACAACGAAAGTTCAATTACGGAAGTACATTGAATTGAAATCAACACGCTACAAAACAAGATGAATTTGTCGAAATTCGATTAGACTAAAAACATTCTTTAACACACAAATGTTAAGCATAACACTAGTAGTCACCTAATGCTTACAGTAAGCATCAAGAACTTTCTAATATATACCTTATGCATGCGAATAGCTTCTCTACGTTTTTGCAAAATGTTGCTTGATGTAAATCAAACACAGCAGTCATCATTCTCTCTCTCTCTCTCTCTCTCTCTCTCTCTCTCTCTCTCTCTCTCTCTCTCTCTCTCTTCAACCAGTCTGTCCTAAACAAATCTTTCAACTTTATGCATAGCACAGTACCAACCAATAAATCTTATACAATTAAGACTGGATGACATCCATTTCAAGGCAATAGTTCGTTAACATGGCAATGGGTAGAAAATATGACGGCTGTTCTTCCGTGGGTTCCATGGTGCCAATGTTTTGTGCCATTGTGAAATAAATGCATGTATAATCTGGACATCACGAAAAAGTGATCGGCTAGATCAAGCAATTAACGAGTTAAATCAGCATATTACTTGAAGCACTTTCAAGTGGTGCTGCCAATGTCAGCTTTTTTCCAAATAAAATATGATTAAAAGTTAACAATTTATACAAAGAAAAATGCGGATTCTGATTAACTGGGCAAGGTACATCCAGCTTCTTATCGATCATACGAACCTCTCTCTAAACGATGTAAAATATTTAGGTTTTATGATAAGTTGATAACGGCGAGATGCATATGAAACAGGAAGCGAAGACTTGTAGGGTGGGGCTGGATGAGACGAACTGCACAGTAAGTTGAGTAACAAGAAAGAGAAAAGACATAACTTTCTGTTTGGCAAAAGAAATTAATGAATATATGGGTATCATTGGATTAAACCTTTAATCCTTAGGGGGGGTTAACGTTTGCAAGATAACATCGTCAGCATCTGATGTGGAGAATATTGGTTTAACCTTTAATCTTTAGGGAGGCTGATCTTAACAAGATAGCTCCATCAGCATGTGATGTGAGTAATATTGTTGCGCAGTAGGTGCGCTAGTAGTTATAAGAGGGTTCACGGGATGATTACCAGACATTCCTTCGAGAGTTTGATAAACGTTCATTTTCAGTCTTAGTCTGCAAACACACACACACACACACACACACACACACACACACACACACACACTCTCTCTCTCTCTCTCTCTCTCTCTCTCTCTCTCTCTCTGAGTGTATGCGTTTACGTGTGTATGTATGTATACTTGTATGTATGTATAGTATGTATGTTTGTATAGTTTATCTATAGATCAATCCGTTATCTGTATCTGTCGTATACTGTGACACAGACACTTACACACAGGCACGCAGGCACGTCGTACTCACTCACACAGACTGTCAGACACACACACACACACACACACACACACACACACACACACACACACACACACACACACACTTTGCTAGTCATCAGATAGTCATTCTCTTAGGTGCTGAAGTATGTAAGAAATGTCTTGTGACAACGCCGGCCTACTATTTCTCAGCACAGGTCACATAAACACTAATCACGAAGTGACTTAAGCACAAATTGCCTTGCCAAAATCAAAACTTCTTGTAAAATACAAACAAAGATACTGAACAAAATCAGCAACAGTGTCTTGTATGCCATACTTTGCCGGTGGGCTCTGCAGTCATGAACATGGGCTGGTACACCCATGGGGATGCTACTTTAAGGCTGTTATGAGTTGCATCCTGTAGTCTGATTTACCTCTGCTCAGGAGCAGTTATGTCCCTTCATATCCTAATGGAGTGTCCTGCGCGTGCCTGTACCCATCGTCAACACAGCGCAGGATATATATATATATATATATATATATATATATATATATATATATATATATATATATATATATAT
>JADBJO010005658.1:52500-75000 GCA_016801955.1 Conus betulinus | reverse complement strand
GTGTCGGTCAGCTAGAAGATGTTGTGACGACGAAATCTTAACTTTGCGTGAAGTTCGTGATCATTGAACGTGTCCAAAGGCTTTGTTTTGATCTAACCCAGGGCGACCTCATGCCCCTCCTTGTTGTACGTTACCCACCCCTCACCTACTGCAAACCACAAGGTTAAAGGTTACTCTTGACATACGGATCTGCAAGTAACGGACCTTCGAGACAAGGTACTAAGTCACTTCCCCGTTACCGACGACATGTAAGTACGGTCCCTGATGACGTTGCTGCACTGGTCTGTTATTATGTCATCAACCTGATGACGTTGCTGTACTGGCCTGTACTGTCATCAATCTGATGACATTGCTGCACTGGCCTGTTATTGTGCCATCAACCTGATGACGTATGAATTGACATATCTCTTCCCACTTCGTAGGCCTACTTATCTGTCACATGTCGTATACAACCGGTGAAAATATCAAGATGGAGAAAAACTAGTTCAGCTGAGATAATGACATGCCATACTGACATTCCTGTCTGTGGCTTGAGGACTGGGGGCTGTGTTTCCTCTGTGATGCCCAAGCTTTGTAGCGGACGCCGCCTTCTTCCAGAAAGATCCTCCCATCCAGGGAATGACGACGTCGGTTCTCTTCATTCTAGTTGTCGCATTAGTCAACAGTCTGTCATTAATATTCCGCAGCATTCTGTTCCTTGCGATGCAGACTATAAGCTGAGCTACTGTCCTATGTTGTGAGGTATTTATGGAACAAGACACATGACATACATTTAATTTCATGGCCTTGGAACCCCCAAGCAATATTTGCTTTAAACAGCTATGCGAGATTCTTTTTAAAATCCGGGTTTTGTGCAGCGATGTTGTTTTCTAGTACATACATGTACGTGATAGGTAACTAGCCAGGGGCCGTACCAAGATATTCTTTTCATGTCTCAGAGAATAAAACATGATGTTGTACAATGGACATGAACTAATATGTATGTGCGTGCGGGTCCGAATGGTCGAGCATGCGTATGTGTGTGCGGCCGCCTACGCATGTGTGCATTTATGTATATATGCGTGTGTGTGTGTGTGTTTGAGTGCGGTGTGTGTGTGTGTGTGTGTGTGTGTGTGGTGTGTGTGTGTGTGTGTGTGTATGTGTGTGTATGTGCGTGCGTATGTGCGTGCGTGCGTGCGTGCGCGAGCGCGCGTGTGTGTGTTTGTGCAAGTGCGTGTGTGTGTGCATACGCACGCGCGCGTGTTCGTTTGTGTGGCTGTGGGTTCCAAATTGTATGTATGTGTGTGTGTGTGTGTGTGTGTGTGTGTGTGAGAGAGAGAGAGAGAGAGAGAGAGAGAGAGAGAGAGAGAGAGAGAGAGAGAGAGAGAGAGAGAGAGAGAGACGAGACATCGTAATTCTTGGACTGATGGACTAGAATGCTAGATACGAATTCCTGGCAGATCGATAGCTAGTTTAATGTACAGAGAGACATCTAAACACAGAGAGAGAGAGAGAGAGAGAGAGAGAGAGAGAGAGAGAGAGAGAGAGAGAGAGAGAGAGAGAGAGACAGACAGACAGACAGACAGACAGACAGACAGAGACAGAGAGACAGAGAGACAGACAGACAGACAGACAGACAGAGACAGAGATGTTTGTAAAGTGTACATTTGATGAATTCTCTGGGGAATGTCTGTAATCCTCTCGTAGACACATCTATCAATAAACTGCACGCTGAGCTACAATATTACCCGTATGAAATGCTGAAATGGAATCTGTCTTGTCACCTCCGTCCTCTCCAGTGTTTAACGTGCTAATCCTGTCAAAGCTTTGACGTCAATGGCGGTGTTCTTTCCTCCAGTCAGCCGATAGTTTCATGGCGTAGAACTGCCCGGCTGGAGAGAACCTCCGCCGTACCTGTTTTCAGAGACATGTGTCGTAAACTTCCCATCCATTATTGCTCTGATTCTGTTTGAAGACGAGGAGGAAGAAAGAAGATACGAAGCTGGAGATAGAATTCCTCTGCGATGTGACATTTTTCTGAAGGAGAGACAAAGGAGGAGGGGTCATTGAAATTAGGTCACCAGTGGAATTTTGTGTTTGTTTTTTACTTCCTTCATTTTATGATCATATCTATCTGCTGAAATTCCGCAAACAGTAGTATATCACATGTGTGTGTGTGTGTGTGTGTGTGTGTGTGTGTGTGTGTGTGTGTGTGTGTGTGTGTGTGTGTGTTGTCCCAAACTATACGCCTCAGAGACATGGAGAACCAACAACAAGATTGAGAGTACGCTCAGAGGCTTCGAAGGAAGGTGTCTTCGCCGAATCCTGAAACTTCACTGGCAGCAGCGTGTCACCAACAGGGAAGTGTCAAGGCGTACCGGCATAAACAACATTGTGGCCCGAGGTGAAATAGCGGCGGTGGAGGTGGTTGGGACACATCCTTCGGATGGGAAAGACCAGACTCCCTCATACTGCGCTGAGATGGGCACCACCGGGGAAGAGGAAGCGAGGCAGACCACTCGGCACCTGGAGGAGGACAGTAAAGGAGGAGATGAGAGAGGCAGGCAAGACCTGGAATGAACTGAGCTGGCTTGCCCAGGACAGAGAGGGCTGGAGGACAGATAGATAGATAGATAGATAGATAGATAGATAGATAGATAGATAGATAGGCAGCTGGTTGATAGAATAGATAGATACATAGACAGACAGATATGCCTAATACTTTTATATGTTAAATGTTGAAAGTTGAGTAAGATTTGAACTGTGTAACGTGGTAAAACCGCCCCCCTCCCAGTTTAACTCCCGCGAGTCAGTATCGCACTGTCCCAGACTAACTCCCTGGATTTAATCTGGGACTGCACCAAAGCAGCCCCCCCCCCCCCCCCCCCCCCACAGGTCCAGAACGCCCCCCCCCCCCCCCCCCCCCCTCTCTTTCTTTCTGTTAATTAGGCCTGTTTTAGAATGAACTCCTACCAGTCTCAGAATAACTCCCGGGAAGTTGTTTTGAACTTAAAAATTTGACTTTAAATTAACTCCCGGAGTTCATTTGGGGCAGTGTCAAATCAGCCCCCCAACCCCTTGAAGAGTTAAACGGGTGCTGTTCCAAACTAACTCCTGGGAGTTCTCTGGGCCCAAAACTTTTGACATCAAAATGACTCCCTGGGAGTTAAAACTGGCGCAAGTGGAGAGTCATTCCAGGACCGGCCTTGAAAGCGTCCCCCCCCCCCCCCCCCCCCCCCCCCCCCCGGAGTTAGACTGTCGCAGGCCCAGAATAGCCTCCCCACCACCCACCCCCACAAACCCCTCTCCTCTACCTCAAATAATACGACAAAAAGGCGGATGTGCGACGAAACAGCAGTTGAAGGTGTAACAACCCAAAAGTATTCACCGCCCAGAAGTACTCCCGGGGTGTGTAACTGGGGTCGCGCCAGAATCACTCCCGAGACTACATCTGGGTCGGGTAAAAAATGGACCCCCTGTTTTCATAACGTACTCCCGGGAGTCATTCTGGGCTGGTCCCAGAAGTATCCCCCCCCCCCCCCCCCACACACACACACACACACACACACACACACACACACACACACACACACACACACGGCATCTCTCCATTAAGACTTTGAGAGTTGGTATTTATTGTTCATAAACTCTCACATGGATATTCTATCTGAATCAACTTTGAAAGCGAATCTGAATCAATTTTAGGGGAGTACTACTGGGCTGGTCCCAGAAGTGCCCCCTTGCATATTTCATTTATTAATGTGTTCAGGGTTCTTATTTACTGATTATAAACTCATACATGGACATTCTATCTGAATCAACATTGAAAGCGAATCTGAATCAATTTTAGGGGGAGTACTACTGGGCTGGTCTCAGAAATACCCCCCTTCCATATCTACTTTATCAATGTGGTCAGGGTTGTTATTTACTGGTTACAAACTCATACATGGACATTCTACCTGATTCAACATTGAAAACGAGTCTGAATCACTTTTAAGGGCCAGTCCCAGAAGCATCCCGCTCGCATTTCTCCTTTATCAATGTGTTCAGGGTTGTTATTTAATGGTCATAAACTCACACATAGACATTGTACCTGAATCAACATTGAAATATAATTCGAATCATTTTTATGGGGAGTTCTTCTGGGCCAGTCCCAAAAGTACCACCTTGCATATCTCCTTTATTAATGTATTCAGGGTTCTTACTGAATGGTCATAAGCTCACACATGGACATTCTACCTGAATCAACATTGAAAACAAGTTTGAATCAACTTTAGGGGGAGTACATCTGGGCTGGTCCCAGAGGTACCCCCCTTGCATATTTCCTTTATTAATGTGTTCAGGGGTGTTTTTTAAAAGTCATAAACTCACACATGGACAGTCTATCTGAATCAACATTGAAAACCAGTTTGAATAAAATTTAGGGGGAATACATCTGGGCCAGTCCTAGTCTTGCAGATCTCCTTTATTGATGTGTTCAGGGTTGTTATTTAATGGTCATAAACTCACACACACGGACATTCTATCTCAATCAGCATGAACGTATAGTCTGAATCTAATTTAGGGAGAGTACTTGTGGGCTGGTCCCAGAAGTACTCCCTTGAAGATCTCTTTTATTGATGTGTTCAGGATTGTAATTTACTGATCATAAACTCATACAGGGACATTTTATCTGAATCAACATTAAAAACGAGTCTGAATCTACTTTAGGTCATAAACTCACACATGGACAGCTCTGAACACATTACTTCACGGACCGGCCAAGAAGTACCCCCTTGAAGATCTCCTTTATTAATGTGTTCAGGGTTGTTTTTACTGAGCATAAGCTTACACATGGACATTGTACCTAAATCAACATTGTCATACAGAGTGATACAACTTAGGGGGAGTATTTCTGGGCCGGTCAAAGAAGTACCCCCCTTGCATATCTCATTCATTAATGTGTTCAGGGTTGTTATTTACTGTTATAAACTCATACATGGACATAAACTCATACATGGACATCCTTTCTGAATCTAAAATAAAGTATTCTCAGAATCAACTTTAGGGGGGAGTACTACTGGCCTGTCCCAGAAGTAATTCCCTCGCATATCTCCTTTATTAATGTGTTCAGGGCTGTTCATGTGTGAGTTTATGACCAGTAAGTAAAACCCCCTATGTGTTAGTTTATGACCAGTGAATAGCCTTGAATACATTAATAAAGGAGATATGCAAGCCCAGAAGTACTCCCCCTACAGTTGATTCACACTATATTTCAATGCTGATTCAGATAGAATGTCCATGTGTGAGTTTATGACCAGTAATTAACAACCCTGGACACATTAATAAAGGAGGTGGAGGGGGCACTTCTGGCACCTGTAATTCTGTGTGTGTGTATGACTTTTAAATAACAATCCTGAACACATGAATGAAGGAAATATGCAAGGGGAGTACTTTTGGGACCAGCCCAGAAATATTCTCCCTAAAGTTGATTCAGACTCGTTTTCAATGTTGATCCAGATAGAATGTCCATGTGTGAGTTTATGACCAGTAAATAACAACCCCCTAAAGTTGATTCAGACTACATCGCAATGTTGATTCGGGTAGAATGTCAATCTATGAGTCTATAACCAGTGTATAACAAGCTTGAACACATTCATAAAAGGAAATATGCAAGGGTGTACTTCAGACTCAGATTCAGACTATATTTCAATGATGATTCAAGTGAAATATCCATGTATGAGTTTATAAGCAGCAAATAACAACCCTGAACACATTACTAAAGTAGACATGCAAGGGACCGACCCAGAAGTACCCCCCCTGTTTTGGAGCAGGTCCAGTTTAACTCTCCAGGGGCTGTTCTGGGCTGGTGCAGATTAACTCCCCAGGTGAGGTGCTGTTCTAGGCCAGGTCTAGATCAAATCTCTAGGGGGCCTGTTCTGGGCTAGTACCAGATTAACTCCCCAGGTGGGTGGGTGGGTTGGATTTTTGGCCAGGTCTACGGGGTTGTTTTGGTGCAGGTCCAGTTTAACTCTCTCGGGGGGGGGGGGGGGGGGGGGGGGGGGGGGGGGGTTGGGCTGGTGCCAGATTATCTCTTCAAGGGGGGGTGGGGGGGGACTGTTCTGAGCCAGATCCAGTTTAATTCCAGGGGACTATTCTAGGCTGTTGCAATATTAACTCCCCAGAAGGGGGGTTGTTCACCTGTATGGGAGGATGTTCTGGGCTGGTGCCAGATAAACTCTCCAGTAGGGGGGCTGTTCTGGGCCAGGTCCAGTTTAACTCACCAGGGGGGCTGTTCTGGGCTGGTGCCAGATTTACTCTCCAGGACGGGGGTGGGATGTTCTAGATTAGGTTCAGTTTAAAGCTCCAGTAGGACTGTTCTGGTCCAGTGCCAGATTAACTACCCAGATGGGGGGGGGGGGGGGGGGGGGGGGGGGGGGGGGGCTGTTCTGGGCCTTGTCTAGTTTAACTCTCCAGGGGGCTGTTCCATGACGGTGCCAGATTAACTCCCCTAGGGGGGGGCTGTTCTCGGACAGGTCCAGTTTAACTCACCAGAGGAGCAGGCTTTGAGCTAGTGCCAGATTAACTCCCCAGGAGGGAGGGGGGGGGGCGGTGTTTTGACCCAGGGCCAGTTTAACTCTCCAGGGAGGCCTGTACCAGGCTGGAGCCAGATTAACTCCCCAGAGATGGGGGGGGGGGGCTCTAGGCCAGGTCCGGTTTAACTCTCGGGGGGGGGGGGGGGGGGGGGGGGGGGGGGGGGGGGGAGGGGTGCTGTTTTGGGCTAGTGCCAGATTAACTCCCCAGGAGGGGGAGGGGGCTGTACTGAGCCTTGTCTAGTTTAACTCTCCAGGGGGTCTGTTCCATGACGGTGCCAGAATAACTCCCCTGGAGGGGGGTTCTAGGACAGGTCCAGTTTAACTCCAGAGGGGCTATTCTGGGCTAGTGCCAGATTAACTCCCCAGGAGGGGTAGGGGGAGAGGGGGGGCGTGTTTTGTGCCAGGGCCAGTTTAACTCTCCAGGGAGGCCTGTACCAGGCTGAAGCCAGATCAACTCCCCAGGAGAGGATTGGGGGGGGGGGGGGGGGGGGGCTGTTTTTGGGGGCCAGTGCCAAATTAACTCCCCAGGAGGGGGAGGGGGCTGTTCTGGTCCTTGTCTAGTTTAATCTCCAGGGGGGCTGTTCCATAACGGTGCCAGATTAACTCCCCTGGAGGGGGGCTGTTCTAGGACAGGTCCAGTTTAACTCTCTAGGGGGGTTGTTCTGGGCTAGTGCCAGATTGACTCCCCAGGAGAGGGGAGGTGGTGGGGGAGGGACTGTTTTGTGCCAGGGCCAGTGTAACTTTCCAGGGAGGCCTGTACCAGGCTGGTGCCAGATCAACTCCCCAGGAGAGGTGGGGCGGGCTGTTCTAGGCCAGCTCCAGTTTAACTCTCTAGGGGGGCTGTTTTGGGCCAGTGCCAGATTAACTCCCCATGAGGGAGAGGGGCTGTTCTGGGCATTGTCTAGTTTAACTCTCCAGGGGGGCTGTTCCATGACGGTGCCAGATTAATTCTCCAGAGGGGTTGTTCTGGGCTGGTGCCAGATGAACTCTCCAGGAGGGAGGGGGGGGGGGGTGTTTTATGCCAGGGCCAGTTTAACTCTCCAGGGAGGCCTGTACCAGGCTGAATCCAGACTAACTCCCCAGGAAATGGGGGGGGGGGGGGGGGGGGAAGGGGGCTGTTCTAGGCCAGGACCAGTTTAACTCTCTAGGGGGGGGGGGGGGGGGGATGTTTTGGGCCAGTGCCAGATTAACTCCAGGAGGGGGAGTGGGAGGGGGCTGTTCTGGACCTTGTCTAGTTTAACTCTCCAGGGGGGGCTGTTCCATAACGGTGCCAGATTAACGCCCCTGGAGGGGGCTGTTCTGGGACAGGTCCAGTTTAACTCTCTAGTGGGCTGTTCTGGGCTGATGCCAGATGAACTCCCCAGGAGAGGGGGGGGGGGGGGGGGTTGTGCCAAGGCCAGTTTAACTCTCCAGGAGGGGGGTGGAGCTGTTCTGGGTCAGTTTAGCTGAACTCTCCACTGGGTGGCTGTTCCAGTCTGGTGCCAGATTATCTCCCCAGATGTCTTAGGGGGCTGTTCTGGTCCAGGTCTAGTTTAACTCCCTAAAAGGAGGGGCTTTTCTGAGCCAATGCCAAATGAACTCGGGGGGGGGGGGGGGGGGGGGGGGGGGGGGGGGGGGGGTTCTAGTCCTGTTGGGGGGCTGATTGGGCGCAAACCCAGATTAAATCCCGGGAGTTAATCTGGGACAGTGCGAGACTGACTCCCGGGAGTTAAACTGGGAAGGGGGACAGTTTCACCACGTTACACCGAGTAACATTTTTGCATGAATGGAAAGAAACCATGCTGCTTGCCAAATGTGTTCAATAGGTAGTTTACGTTGCTTAATGTAAACATTACGTAAATTTTAACATTCTACATAACCTGTGCGTATTAAAGAACAAATCTGAAATAAAAGTTTATTGGTGTTATGACTTTGTGGTGTTTTAATCAAAGTTCCATGTATGCCAGGAATTAAAATTTCGTTACATAGAAAAATTGAGGATGTCGAGTGATGTACGTTACTGAATCAGTTGCAATACTAATGGTGTGATATGACAAATAGGACAGAAAGCAAACAAAGAACAACAGAATTAAAAGAAAAAAAACGAACAAAACAAAATGAAAGAAAAAACGTGACCAAACTAAAAGTAGAAACACAAGAAGAAGAAAACAGGATTAAGAGAGAAGAAAAAAGACTGAAGAGCATTTTTATTTTTAACAGAATTAATGTTTTTGTTTATTGTTTTGATATTATCGCTTCAAAACCCTTCTCACAGTTGGAGAGGACAGACGATTGTAATCCTTGTCAAGCTCCCTTATATTTTCAAGAAGACTGGTACAAAAGATCGGCTTCTATTCAATTCCAATTGTATAGGTTTTTTTCTTGTGCCTCTGTCTGTCTGTCTGTCTTTGTCTAGGACGGGGGGGAAATCGTGATGGTATCGCTTAAGTGCACTAAGTTGATGTATCATTAGTCAGGCTCAACACACCAACGTTACTTTCATACACTCATATATGCACACTCATGTGCCCATCAAACATTCGGCTCTCTCTGGGAATGGGATGTCACGCATTTGTTTCTCTCCTAATACGACTGAGAACAACAAAATACAATTTCTATGCTACGTATAATTATGCATGAACAATCCAATCACACAAAAATGCAATAATCAAACCATAAAAGATCAATACTTCCTAATCCCTGGTTATAATAAAATGGCTTCTTACCTGGCCAGGGTTTTCACACACACAACCACACTTTCACACCACACCACAATTCTTGAAAAAGTCTCTTCAAGTCTTCTTCAGTACTGCTTGATGGTGATGCCCCCTTGGTTGACTGACTCCAGGTTTCAGGACTGGGTCTTCATGGTCGTCGCTGGGATCTCGTCGTAGAACTCTTCTTCTTCTTCGTCTCCTTCACCCACCTCTGGGTTCAAACTCAGTTTGTCTCTCTTCACCCACCTCTGGGCTTCCAAGTCTTTTCTCTTCCAGCTTGTCTTTAAACTCTAAGACCTTGCTGTCACTTCTATCTCCCAGACCACGTTTCTCTCGACCCTACTCTGTCCTGCTCACTCTTCTCTCCTCTCTCTCTCTGTGCCTTCTCTCTTTCTCGTGGTGTTATTCTCCTCTCCCCACGTGTCGTTCTCCCTCAGTTTATATAGGGATGGACACACGTAGGGATTCCCTTTGGGCCATGCCTTTGTCCATACTGCTTCTCAAACCCCCTGTTCACAAGTACCCTGAATTCTCCATTCGCTGCATTGTTCCACACATCAGCATTTACACACATCCCTACCTAATTGATTAGCAAACAAACACTTGGCACCAGGTGGACATCAAATTTCCAGGCTTCAGGGGACATCGAAATTTCCCGCCGACCCATTCAGGGGTCACTTCAACACCCCACGGCAGTAATTATCACTGGAGAAAAGCTACTACGACAAAGCTGACGTCCACGCGCGCATCCATTCAACTGGCCTGACAAGTAGAATCAACACAGTGCCCCACGGCAATACTATCTGAACGAGCCAAAGACTCCTGCTCTTCAAAGACTGTTTACAACGCGACCTCAGCTGACTGAGTAGTTAGCGCGCATCCGATGCTCTGAGGTCCTAGTGGTTACATCCCTTCCCCCTTTCACTATCGGGAAGGTTCGAACTCGGAGAGTCCTTGCTGCTACCTTAGGTGCCATCTGTCAACTGACCACTTCGTCAACCTTGACACAGTTCGACGTGAACAGTGGGTAAAAAAATTTCACTGGTTCTGGGCCACGTTCAGCCAGTACGTTACCTTTTCGGTACTAGGTACAACATTCCTAATCTCTCTATGAGCTTAAGATATTTTGCGAGAGGTTTCACGCCCGCATGACAAATGAAACCCCCCCCCCCCCCCCCCCCCCTCACTTGAAGACAATGCCCTGCATTGGCTAAAACACATTCAAGGAGCTGAAACTCTCATAATTCTCTATTTAAACCAACGCTCATCTGGGCCTCTCATGAGCTTACTACACCACACCAGAGAAAGCACGCAGGATCTGTCTTGCAACAAAATTAGAGAAAAAGCAATATGTATACACTAAAAACCCAAGCAAATATCAACACGAATCTGAAACTTCCACCTGCTCTAAGTAGTGTGGCCATATATGATAATCATTGTTTCTACGGAAATTCTCTCCCTTTCTCTTCATACACGTAGCCCTCAACCAGCTACGTCACGCATAAACGACACGTGTGAGACACAGGCGCACACTACCTGACCTTTCGCCCGACCGTTTTATTTTGTCCTACAGTCCCGTCACTCTTTCTTCTATCTCTAACACACGTTGTCGTACCCCACGACATGTATTGAAATGTGCACAGAAACGCCTGATATCACCTAGGATACCGGGCCAGTAGTACTCTCGCGTCACTATCTTTTTGTGTGGCCTTCTTACCGAGATGGCCCGAGGCGGACGTCACGTGTTTTTCGGACATCACCGCCTTTCTGCGTTTCTTAGGTACAACGATCTGCTTTTTCGTCCGTCCCGACGTCGAATTTCTGAAAATTCGGTATAATAACTCACCTTCTATCCAAAATGCGATTGTCCCTTCTTTAACGTGCTTCTTCTTTTGCCCTGTGTGAGCAAAACCAAACAGTTTTTCTAAGAGAGTAATCGCCCTTTGGTTCTGCACCAAACTGTATTGGGCGAGTCCCACTGGACACGCTCTGTTGTCTTCTGGAGTGTGTGACTGCCTGGGGAGTTTTCCTCACGTGGTTCCTTTTCTCTGATTGGACACAGAAATCAGGGTCTGGGTTTTCGTGCCCACGTGCTCCTAAAATGTTCCCAATTACCAAATCATATGGTGGCTTTGGAACCTCCAAAGCCTGTACACTTCCACTATAAAATGGTGTATCAATGAACACCTGGGGCCGTTTTGAATTCTGTTCCATCTATTTGTCTACACCTGTGTGTTTTACCTGTGAATTGTCCCTTCTTAACAAGGGATTCCTTCACCATTATACCTGTGCACCCAGAGTATCGAATGACATCAACCACATTCTCCTCTACTCTGCCTTTGTGCACATCCATGAATCCATGAGGATAGAGGACATGAATCCATCTCCTGAATCTGTGAACACAACACAGTCCAGACAAAATAAGACTGTCACATTTTTCATCTTTTTCTACCTGCCTCTCATTTGGCGTGACTCATATTGCTGCAGCTTTCTGAGGTCTAAATCAGCAGTCTCTAGCCAAGTGTCCCTGTCTTATTGCACAGAAAACAGGTACGCTCATTCCTAGCCACGTGGCTATTGTTTTTTTCACCCTTGTTTGCTCACGTGATGCCGTGGGCCTACGGGCGTGTACTACTGACTCATTATGTGAGTCATGTGCTGGCCTGCTATCCTCTGGATATGCCTTCGGGCCCTCTTCTTGTTGAGGCGTCACGTCTCGCTTCACGGTAAGTCTCTGCCGTCTGAAGTACGTCAGCTATGGTAGTTGCACCCTTCTCCTTCAGGTGTATCGTAAGGCCTGGCCCACAACCATCAAGTATCTGTTCTTTCATCACCAGTGTCTTGAGGCTTCAAAATCACTGTCTACTCCACAAAGTTCTACCCACTTGTTGAAATAGTGATCCAGTCTAACTCCGAACTGTGTGTAGGTCTCACCCTGTTCGATTCTCGCCTTGCGAAACTTACGCCTAAAACCTTCTTCAGTCAAATCATATGCCTTTAGTACTGCTTGTTTCACCTTGTCAAAATCCCTCTGATCACCTTTGGTAAGGTGGAAACAGTGTGTAACGCACGACCTGCCAGCAAGGCAGACAGGTTTATTGCCCAGTCATCTTCTGTCCAGCCCTCGTGTTCAGCAAACGATTCAAAATGACTGATGAGGCATCGATCGAATCAGTTTCTTCTCTGAACAGTGGGAGTTTAGGCCTAGGCGCGGAATTTAGTCTGCGGCCTACTGACTAAGAATTGGTGTCTCTTTCACTATGATTTTCAGATTTTATTCTTTCCAACTCAGTTTCTTTTTGCTAAAATCTCTGATTCCGCTTCTGCTCTCTTGCTCTGGCAGCTGCACACTCTGCATCTGCTTTTGCTTTCGTCGCAGCAGTTTCAAGTCTAAGTCTTTCAGCCTTGGCATCTGCTCTGACTTTGTCAGCTGCACTCTCTGCATCTGCTCTCGCTTTTGCAGCTGCACTCTCTGCATCTGCCCTTGCCTTGGCCGCTATACACTCTGCATCTGCTTTAGCCTTTGACACAGCAGTTTCTGCCTCTAGGTTTCTTTTGACAGCTGCAAGCTGTTCCTTTTCAAACTTCCTTCTTTCAGCCCTTTCATCTCTCTCAGTCCTTTGCTAAATCTCTATGAATTTACGCAGTTCATCTCCTGTATATCCTAGTTTCTCTCTGAAACTCATCAGTTTCTCAATGGGAGTAAAAACTTTCTTCAGCCATTTTTTTTTTTCAATGTATTTTAGTACCACTAAAACGGTTACGCTTATAAACCCGGAACAAAGTTAGTACACAGTTTATCTATTAAACGTTGTGAGTACACCAACCAGTGGTTATGTTCCTAACACAAAGCAGCCTTAATCTTAAACCACAGCTTCTGTGAGAGTTAAGACTAGAGCCTCGTTCTTCGTTTCTCTGAACGACCTTTGATTAATACAACCACCCTATACACAATTCAATACTCTCAAAGAACTAAAGGAAACAATTATAAGAGCTGATTATAATTGCCTTTAGTGGACGCTTCACCCCAGTACTTCTCTAGTACTCACTTTGTTTCCCTCCTGAGACTAATTTGGGCCACGCAATCCTGGCAGGCTCGCCACTATGTCCAGGACAGGGGAAATCGTGATGGTATTGCTTAAGTGCACTAAATCATTGATGTATCATTAGTCAGGCTCAACACACCAAGGTTATCTTTGCACTCATACATGCATATGTACACTCATGAGCCCATCAAACATTCACCTCTCTCTGGGAATGGGATGTCACGCATTTGTTTCTCTCCTAATACGACTGAGAACAACAAATACAATTTCTATGCTATGTATAATTATGCAATTATGTTCGCAAGTACCCTGAACTCTCCCATTCGCAACATTCTACCACACATCAGCATTTACACACATCCCTACATAATTGCTTAGCAAACAAACACTTGGCACCTCTCTCTCTCTCTCTCTCTCTCTCTCTCTCTCTCTCTCTCTCTCTCTCTCTCTCTCTCTCTCTCACCCATTTTCCATGTCCATTTCTTACCTCTGGCTGTTAAAACAATTATTTTTCGACTTTTGATCTACAATGCCATTTTGTTTTTTCCTTGTTTTTTTATGTTTGTGTTTCATGTTACGGAAAGCAAATTTAAAAAGTGTAAAAAAGAAAAAAAAGGAAAAAAAAAAACTTGGCACCAGATGGACATCGAAATTTCCCCCCGACTTCGGGGGTCACTTAGCACAGTAATTATCCTGGAGAAAAAGCTACGACAACGTCGTCCACGCGCATTCAACTGGCCAGACAATAGAACCAACACAGTGCCCCACGGCAATACCATCTGAACGAGCCAAAGACTCCTGCTCTTCAAAGACTGTTCACAAAGCGACCTCAGCTGACTGAGTAGTTAGCGCGCACCCGATGCTCTGAGGTCCTAGTGGTTATGTCCCTCCCCCCTTTCACTATCGGGAAGGTTCGAACACGGGAGAGTCCTTGCTACCTTAGGTGCCATCTGTCAACTGACCACTTCGTCCTCCTTGACACAGTACGACCGGGTGCGGTGGGTAAGGCACACTGGTTAATGGGTCTATTACCTATTTCGGTACTAGGTACACCATTCCTCGTCTCTAAACGCTTAAGGTCTTTTGCGAGAGGTTTCACGCCCTTGACACATTCACGCCTCTCTTGACACTCTCTCTCTCTCTCTCTCTCTCTGTACATATGTTTGTGTGATTGCATGTGTGTGTTGAAGCGCGCTTTTGCGCGAGTGTTTTTCCCTGTATGTTTGTATATACGTATGCATGTCTGTTTCTCTGTCTGTATATCTTTGTGAGTGTGTAATCACTAGCCACGACTACTATTCCGTTCATCATTTAACGTCAATATTCAAAAGTCTACACCCCCTCCCCCTTCTCTTCCTCTTTCTACCTCTCCCTTCCTCTTCTTTTTTCTCCTCCTTTTTCTACATCCTCGCCCTCAGTGCAGACACAGTCGCTCTCTCTCTCTCTCTCTCTCTCTCTCTCTCTCTCTCTCTCTCTCTCTCTCTCTCTCTCTCTCTCTCTCTCTCTCTCTATTTTGAGACCATCAATCATGATTACCTTCCCGTGATGTGTCTGTGCAGTATCAGCTAGCCACAGCAATGCAGTGAAGGCAGAACATGATTTCTAGCTCCACTGGGTCTCGTTTGTCACTTTCCATAAATAATGGAATGGGATTAAGATGGAACGTACACATAACCCCACCACCCTCACTCTCCTCCCTTCTCCCTTCTCTCCTCTCCCCTCTCTCTCTCTCTCTCTCTCTCTCTCTCTGTCAGCCATTCAGCCTCTCTCGTCTGACTTCTCTCTCGTCGACAGGACGCTCTTGTAAGCAGCAAGTAAAACATTAACGTTAATCCAAATATTAAGTATGTCCGACGGAAAACGACCATCAGCTCTATCAAATATTCTGCGCTCTGCACGACAGGACATGATGCTGTCCTAGTATGAAACTAAAGGTAAAAGAAATCGCACTGTTGTCGTCCTTGGTCATTCCAATTAAAACAAAGAGCAATTCATATTGAAGACCCCAAAGCAGGCAAGGTCAGTTTGATTCACTCCATGTAGTGTATTTTATCCAACACCGCAGTTCTGTATGGTGATGATACTGTCATATATCGAATTGTTTAAACTAACACACATATCACAGACAATGATTGTCATTTACTTCCATCTGTTCTCTTGTCTTTACTTTGCACGTAAAACAGTGATCAGTGAATTGACTTGACATTGTATGACGCTGGTAGCAATTTTATCGACAGCGTTAGATGAAGAGAACTGTCTGACAGAAACAGGCTTACCTTGAAGTGTCAGTGAAGAAAAAGCTAAATCTGCGTAACTAAAAAATAATGAAAGGAATCCTTGCAAAACCGACGCAATTAAGTTACACAAAGGACAAAGCCACTGTCAGCTTACAGTCCCAAACACACCTGGCACAGACAGCTTGCAACACGCTGCTGAAGCTAGCGATGCACAATAACATAAAGACTAATTTCATCATTGGAGCAAGAGATACCCTACTTACATGTTGTTTTCTGTTTGCTGTTCCCTGCCTCATTTCTTTTCATACCAATCAAACCGAGGTTATCTGTGTGTTTGTTGTTGTTTGTTTCTGTGTATATTCGAATATATTCAAATTTTCAAAAACAAAAAAGAAAAAAAAAAAAAAAAAAAAAAAAAGCTGTGCCAGTCTTTAATGAAAGGTAATTTGTGTCTGTTCATTTCTCCAGTTGTTGTTGTTGTGTGGATGTGTCAGATATAGAGTATATAGGCAAGCTTGGAATATTCTTTTTTGGGGGATGTCTCCTTTTTTGTTCTGTGTGCTGCGTGTTGTCATTTCTGTTGGGCAAATCGGTGTCAAAAGCAGCACTGGTTTGGAGTTATGGGCGTGCATTCATCTCATAATGAGAGCAAGAGTTACTCCACTTGTTTTGATATTACTGTTTACTGACCCCTGCCTCATTTAAGATTTCCTTTCATGCTATACAATGAAACTTTTACAAGTAATGGTGGAGTTTTAATAGTCTTCTCATTTTTGCGATGAAATAACAAAAATCATCGCCTCTTCTTGGAGCGAAATAGTTAACAAACGAAATCTTCACCACGACCCAGATTGGCTACCATAATGTAGATCTGTTACGATTATTGCATGAGTTGGACACTCTCAAAATGTGATTAACACTGTGATGAGAAATCTATGTGTCAAATATTTTGTGAAGGCCGGTTGTCTTTCTTTCCGACACAAGATTTGTGTGCAAGCTCCCCAGTCCCCACCCAGTCACTCTCATTCCTCATTCTTGGTGTGTGTGTGTGTGTGTGTGTGTGTGTGTGTGTGTGTTTTCGCCGGTGGGTTCTGCAGTCATGAAATACGGGCTGGTACACCCATGGGGATGCTACTTTAGGGCTGTTATGAGTTGCATCCTGTAGTCTGATTTACCTCTGTTCAGGAGCAGTTATGTCCCTTGGTATCTTAATGGAGTGTCCTGCGCATGCCTGTACCCACGTCAACACAGCGCAGGCCTCCAAGGGTGGTACAGGACTGCTCTAAAGGCAGGTGAAGACAGTGCTTCTCTGGGTCCTCCCCAGCACCTTCGGGTGTTTCTTTTTCTTCTTTGCCTTAACTAGGCTGACCCTGGCGAATGATCCAGTGACGGGGAGGAAAGACCCAATGACCACACAGGGAAGTCCTGTTGACAGTGGGAAAGACTACAACTTTGGATTTTCTCTTGAGGGCACATAACACCGTATGGCGAAAGCTTGGCTGTGTCTGGAGTGGTACTGTCTTCATCTGTCCGTGGGCAGGGGTGGTTGGGTCTGTGGGGTGTGCTCGACAGCTGGAGGGTGGTGTTTTTTTCGCCGGTGGGTTCTGCAGTCATAAAATACGGGCTGGTACACCCATAGGGATGCTACTTTAAGGCTGTTATGAGTTGCATCCTGTAGTCTGATTTACCTCTGTTCTGGAGCAGTTATGTCCCTTGATATCTCAATGGAGTGTCCTGCGCGTTCCTGTACCCATCGTCAACACAGCGCAAGCATCCAAGGGTGGTACAGGACTGCTCTAAAGGCAGGTGAAGACAGTGCTTCTCTGGGTCCTCCCCAGCACTTTTAGGTGTTACATATATATATATATATATATATATATATATATATATATATATATAGATAGATAGATAGATAGATAGATAGATAGATAGATAGATAGATATATAATATATATAGCTAGCTAGATAGATAGATATAGAGATGTGTGTGTGCGTGCGTGCGTGCGTGTGTGTGTGTGTGTGTGTGTGTGTGTGTGTGTGTGTGTGTGTGTGTGTGTGTGTGTGTGTGTGCGCGGCGCGGGCGTGTGTGTGTGTGTGTGTGTGTGTGTGTGTGTGTGTGTGTGAGAGAGAGAGAGAGAGAGAGAGAGAGAGAGAGAGAGAGAGAGAGAGAGAGAGAGAGAGAGAGAGAGAGAATAAAACCATTAAATGGAACTTTGAAAGCTTTCAAGACCGGTTATCAGTTTTTAAAGCAAGGACGAGTTGTTTCAGTTGGACCACCGCTATACGCAAAAGTTGATTTTACAAGATTGCTCTTGTTTTACAAGATCTGCTCGGTTATCATAATGTCACCTTACATTGGCAGGGAAACTAACTTTGATACCTGGAAGAACAATGCATCATTCATGACAGGTTGTATCTCAGTCTTAAAACAATTGTTTAATAAATATGAGGCAATGACCTGGACATTAAGAGCATCGGTTGTATGTTATAAGGTGGCAAGCGTTTTAGGACACTGGAAGATTCCGCACAATGTTGATGCGCAGTCTCAGAGAGACTGGATGTGTGCTTGAAAGAAAAGTTTACGAGAATGGATATTGAAAAGGGGTTTGTTTTAGATAAGTGCGATACCTTTTGAGCTGTTTGTTTGCACAGGTGAAGAAAAGAAAAAAAAAACCCGAAGGTGCTGGGGAGGACCCCGAGAAGCACTGCCTTCACCTGCCCTTTGAGCAGTCCTGTACCAGCCTTGGAGGCCGTTTGTTTTTAGATAAGTGCGATACCTTTCGAGCTGTTGTTTGCACAGGTGAACATGCAAATCAGACCAAGATAAATCATATCTATCTATCTATTTCTCTCTCTCTCCCTCCTTCCCTCCCTCTCTCACTCTCTCTCTTGTATATATATATATATATATATATATATATATATATATATATATATATATATATATATATATATCCCTAAAACCTTGCGTTCTATAAACTCTTAATTATTACTTCAGAAATTCAGGAGGCAGGAGATTCTTTGGATATGTTGGTTGTTGTGTACATATAATTTGACCTAAGAACATTTAGATATAATTAATTAAGTTGTATCTATTGAGTAATCTGATCGTGTTATCCTACGGATTATATGCTAGAACAGTTATGGAACATCTGGTTAAGTTCTATCCATTCACTACATTCTTCATGTTATCCTGCAGATTGCATGTTAGAACAGTCATAGAAAAGTCATCAACATTGACTGGAATGTTACCTGTAGATGATTCACAAACTGGTGGGAGAGAGAGAGAGAGAGAGAGAGAGAGAGAGAGAGAGAGAGAGAGAGAGAGAGAGAGAGAGAGAGAGACAGACAGACAGACAGACAGACAGACAGACAGACAGACGGCGGACAGATAGACAGACAGACAGACACACTGACAGACAAACAGAATCGTGTGCAAAACATAGATATTGATAAAATCTTGAAGACTTGACGAGTGATCTTACAAGCACATCCATCAATAGCAGCGCACCTGTTGAGCACAATGGTATCCACATTGGACACAATGTTATCCTTATCAGACAAAATGTAATCCACCTCAGACACAATGTTATCCACATCAGACACAGGAATGAAAGCTATCTTGTCACCGCAAGTCATCCTGAAGCTTAAAGTGCTAGTTTTGTCAAAGCGTTGATGTCACCAGTGCTGTTGTTATTGGTGGTCACTGGGCTGACAGACAGGAAACACTTCTGCTGCACTCATTTTCAGACACGGATGCTAAAAACACCTACATCCATTATGTAGTGATTCTATTAATTTTGGAGACGAACGAAAGGATGGAGGAAAAGAAGAGCTGGAGATGTGGCATCATTTATCTCTAATAGTTAAGGGATCAGCACCGACCTTCAGATTTGGGCACCATTTTCGTTTCTGTTATTATCTTCTTCATTTCTGATCGTGGGTAATAGCAACATCACAAACTATGGTGTAAGATAGGTGATGTTCAATATTATACGATCTGTAACTCTTCGAGCATAAACATGTGTTGTATGTTTTCTTGTCAGTCACAGAAAAGAAAATTAAATCTCTTATAATTCCTCCTGTGTACTTCAGCCATTTCTATCTCTCTGAGCTCCCCAACTCATTCTCCCCTTTTTGTATACATTCTTGCAATATATACATATATATATATATATGTGTGTGTGTGTGTGTGTGTGTGTGTGTGTGTGTGTGTGAAAATAGAATTCTATTTTTGTGTTGCTCCCCAAGGGGTCGAGCATTTTAAGAATTTTATTAGGCATTTTAGTGGTATTCTTGATATATATATATATATATATATATATATATATATATATATATATATATATATATATTATATATATATATATATATATATATATATATATATATATATATATAAACATTGTGTTGTATGTTTTCTTGTCAGTCACAGAAAAGAAAATTAAATCTCTTATAATTCCTCCTGTGTACTTCAGCCATTTCTATCTCTCTGAGTTCCCCAACTCATTCTCCCCTTTTTGTATACATTCCTGCAATATATATATATATATATATATATATATATATATATATATGTGTGTGTGTGTGTGTGTGTGTGTGTGTGTGTGTGTGTGTGTGTGTGTGTGTGTGTTGAAAATAGAATTCTATTTTTAGCAGATGTTGCTCCCCAAGGGGTCGAGCATTTTAAGAATTTTATTAGGCATTTTAGTGAAAAAAATGTAGCTTTATGAATTAGCTTGTTTTGTCATTAAAGGATTCGATGATGTTGTTTTTTCCCCAAATCAAGCGAAATGTTGCTGATTTCCTTTTTTTTTTATTTTAGTGGTAGCGTTAATCTTGATGCTTTGTTTCTGAAGGGAAACAATGTTCCACGCGTTAGTAGCTTGAAGTAACAAGTGGCTCAGGAGTGAGGCTAGGACTATGAATCATACCTTAATTTCAGAATAGCAACAGACCTTGGTATAACTGAACAGTATGTGGAAGGAATATTGCACACAATCATTGTTTTCGGTAATGTGTCTCAATGCCGAAGTTTGCTTCGCCTTCTTAAAAAAAATCTATGTGATATGGAGATGATATCTGGTATAAGACTTCATTATATTCTGCTGACATGAATAAGAAAAAAAATAAACAGGTATAGGCATTTCAAAGGATACATTGTATATTCTGCTGACATGAATTAAGAAAAAAATAAACAGGTATAGGCGTTTCAAAGGATACATTGTATATTCTGCTGACATGAATTAAGGAAAAAAATAAACAGGTACAGGCATTCAAAGGATACATTGTCAGTGCTAAGATCATTTTCATGGGAACTTTGGAGGGAGGTGGCCGGAGAGAAACAAAGAAAAAACGGCGGACCAACAACATTGCTATATAAACTGAACTCATTTGCAGATATATAGGCTTTTGGCACTTAACTGACAGCTGGAAGAATCTGGCCAACATTTCTTCAATTGCATCCCATTGACTATGGAGTGAAGAAGAAGGAACAAAAATATCCACTCTGCGCAGAACACCAGCTCTTTAGGAGACATAACAGCTTCCCTCAGTCATGCAATAAATTTGCGATAAGCAGACACTGGCAATGGTAGAAGAGAGAGGAGCAGTGGTGCATGGGAGGGGACGGAGAAGGCGAAAAGATGGAGAGGGGAGGGGGGGGGGGGGGGTCGGACAGTGTGTCTTTTTGGCGGTACTAGTGCACTCTTTTTAGACATTTATTCTTTTTTAAACAATAAAAGAAAATGTACCGTACAACTGGTTGACCATCACAGTCAGCACGCCATCCTCCTCCAGGAGCAACCAGTGTGTGTGAGAGGTCCGACACAGCTGTGAAAAGAACGCTAAAGACATGATCATATGAAATCTGCTCCAGAACAACAAAAAAGGCATCTGTTGACGTGCAGTTCTACTTTGTGCCTGTGGTACATTGGACTAGCACGTGTCTATGTATTTTTCAAAAGATAGAATATGTGTATTTATATTCACAATTTAAGAGAGATGGACTTCACAGTCATTTTTAAGTAAATCGAGATGCTGTTATCTTGTCCAGTGGACGCAGCCAGGCACTGCTTTAAATTTACTGTTCCCTCAACGTAGCTTTTCATTGATCAGACGTTGCATTGGAAGGTGACTGGCCTCGGCATCATCCTTGATGTTTACAGGATTAATCCTATCAAAACGGTGACCTCACAGATAGGGGCCATCTGGTAGTTTCTTGGGATTAAACATCCATGTCCCATAAACGGCTCCTTCGGTTATGCGGTGCCTCTATTTGAAAAAAAAGGAGGGAGAAAAAGTATGAGGTGGTGAGTAGGAGAGCGGGATTTAATCACTGACCGTTTGGGCGTTTTGTATAGTCATATAGTATATAGCTCAGACTGTTGCCTCATAATCACCGACTGTTTAGATTATGTTTTTAGGTTGCTTTGTTTTATCCTTTTTTTTTTAACCTGATTCTCTATCGATCTTCGTGGAGTGATTAGGTGTGGCTCCAAAGTTTTCGTGTCTTAGCATCAGAACGCGTTGATTCATTGTCTTTTTGTGACCTTGAATCCTTTCTGTCACTTCCTTTGTCTCTCTGTAACTCTTTCTTTCAGTTCAATGTTTGGTATTGAAAGCATCGGGACACATATGTCAAACGGGAACATTCTACACATATTTTTATGTTTGTCACAATACCTGCTTCTCTACCTTTAAAAACAGTTTGAAAACGGAGTGAATGAAGGCGGAAAATGGAGCAACATTTAGAAAGAGAGGGTTTAGTTACCACCAAGGACTCAGACAAACAAAGCTCAGGACAAGACGCATTGCATTTCGACCTCTTGGGTCTTCATCAGGTGAAAACAAATAACGTTTAGAAAATTTGATAACACTTGACTGGGTCTTTTTCAGAACAACTATATATATTTGAAGATTGGTGGTAAAGACCGAAACAAAAGGGGGGTCAAAAAGAAAACAAAAA
>JADBJO010005658.1:40000-47500 GCA_016801955.1 Conus betulinus | reverse complement strand
CACCGACGCCAGAGTTTTCCTCAAAAACATACAACCCTAGGGCGTGTCTCACGTGCGGTCAGTGTACAGTGCTGGGAGGAAACAACGGTGTCAGCTCTATAAAGATTCCTTTCACTGTCGAGGACACATAGTCTTAGCTACTTTTGGACTTGCCGACTGACCTAAATTCAATAAATCCATTATCAGTACCTACGGCGTGTGGCTTTCCATCGAAAAGAAGGTGACTGAAGACTAGCCCAGCGCGTTTACCATCACTTCTGGCTTTCTTAAGTGTGTGTGTGTGTGTGTGTGTGTGTGTGTGTGTGTGTGTGTGTGTGTGTGTGTGTGTGTGTGTGTGTGTGTGTGTGAATTTCTTCCATAGGTCTGGCACCGTAGTTGAGAAGTCCTCTCCGATAAAATGTTCGTTTGTTGTAGTTTGCGTTTTGCTTTAAGAATGCCCAAACTTTGATTGCTAAAACAACAACAACAACAACAACAACAACAACAACAACAACACAACAACAACAACAAAGCAAACAAACAAACCACCATGGTGCAATCAGGGGAGAGTCCGGTCTATTGTTCAGTCGATGTACCCCTCCTGTCCAACTCCAAATCTTGAGACAACTCTAATGTGATGTTAATAAGATCCCTAAACACATTCTCGCAGTCCACAGGTGTCTTGTTTTCTTGATGTGGTAGTTCATACAAGATGAGGTGGTTTCGGATATCCCCTCGCGGCCATCAGTTTTCTTCTCAAGCTCCTCCATCTTCTCGGTCAAGTCTGTCTGCTGCCGTGGACTGGTGACCTCCTCCCGTAGCCCCTTCAGCTACTCCTGCATGGCAGCGTACTCCTGTCAAAGGCCATGCATGTCCTGCATCACACCGTCGACCTTAGCTTCAAAATTTACACTCCATGGAGTTCAGCTTGCTCATGATGTCGATGAGTGACGGTTCCTTTCCGTCGTGAGGATGGCCAGTTTTCTCCCTCCATGCTGGTCCTGCTGATGGCTACTCCTCCATTGGCGCTGGTCTGTCG
Organism: Conus betulinus; assembly: GCA_016801955.1. Taxonomy (NCBI): domain Eukaryota; kingdom Metazoa; phylum Mollusca; class Gastropoda; order Neogastropoda; family Conidae; genus Conus; species Conus betulinus. The sequence goes on along the minus strand of JADBJO010005658.1, from coordinate 46,482 downwards.
GGTCTGCCCGGAGCAGTCTCTGGACTGGGATGGGACCACCACATCGAAGATATAAACTCCCCCAGAACAAATAGGAGAGGTACAAACTCCCCCAAAACAAATAGGAGAGGTACAAACTCCCCCAGAACAAATAGGAGAGGTACAAACTCCTCCAGAACAAATAGGAGAGGTACAAACTCCCCCAGAACAATAGGAGAGGTACAAACTCCTCCAGAACAAATTGGAGAGGTACAAACTCCCCCAAAAATAGGAGAGGTACAAACTCCCCCAAAACAAATAGGAGAGGTACAAACTCCCCTAGAACAAATACGAGAGGTACAAACTCCCCCAGAACAACAATACGAGAGGTACAAACTCCCCCAGAACAAATAGGAGAGGAGCAGTCTTAACGCAGCACCGTCAGCACAGCACTTCGGTCTCAACGTGACGACACACATTGTTGAATTGTCTCGCCCGTTTCAACATAAATCGCCGGAATGCAGGCACGAAATAACCACTAGCTGTCTGATAATCAGCGGGATCAGAAGGCATCGTTCATCACAAAGTTTGGCCACCACCCTGTAGACCTGAGTAATTCTTGAGTAGCCAAAATGTTCGATCACTTGACAAAGCACCTGACGCACGATTTCACAGGCAAACACCCACTCACCTGCTCAGAGGAGAGAGAGAGAGAGAGAGAGAGAGAGAGAGAGAGAGAGAGAGAGAGAGAGAGAGAGAGAGAGAGACAGACAGACAGACAGACGGACAGACAGACTGAGACAGAGAGGTAAGTAGCATTGACTGCGATGTTCTTTGATGGATAGTCCTGTACTGGCCATCGCCGTGTTCGTGAAAGGTTGGAGATATCGTCGTGTGAGCTTGTTAGAGGAGCAGTAGACCACTAGGAAGTTTTCGACTCCTTCCCACCGTGCTTTCTCTCCCACCGCTCCACTCCCCTTTCCATCTTCTGCCCCATCTCTGCCTCCGGGAGCTTCACCACCCCACCACAAACTGCTCTAGTCACGCTTTCCTTTCACTTGATTTATCTCGTTCGAGACATGTTTTCTTGTGAGGATATAATCTCTCTCTCTCTCTCTCTCTCTCTCTCTCTCTCTCTCTCTCTCACACACACACACACACACACACACACACACACACACACACACACACACACACACACACACACACACGCACACATACACACACATGCACACACACAAGCAATTTCACACACTCACAAATCAGACACGCACACTAATACATACATCCTCGTTTGTACACGTGCACTCATGCACACTCTCACACAGTGAGTCTCTCTCTCTCTCTCTCTCTCTCTCTCTCTCTCTCTCTCTCTCTCTCTCTCTCTCTCAGATGCACAGACACAAGTAGATATACGCACGCCCGCCGGCGCCCGCACACACACACAACAAGAGAGAGAGAGAGAGAGAGAGAGAGAGAGAGAGAGAGAGAGAGAGAGAGAGAGAGAGAGAGACAGACAGACAGACAGACAGACAGACAGACAGACCGTGAGAGACAGAGACAGACAGACAGAGAGAGAGAGACACACACACACACAAACACACGCACACATACACGTACGCACGCACGGACGCACGCATGCACGGACGCACACACATATACACACACACATGCACGCACGCACGCACGCACGCACGCACGCACGTACACACACACACACACACACACACACACACACACACACACACACACACACACACACACACACAAGCACACAAAGCGCGCAGGCACGAACGCACCTACACACACGTACACACTCACACTACGTACACGACCGCCCCTACACACAATTACACACAAATATCTTGGGTGAATTTCCTGACTTTTCTGGCGGTATTCATTTGAGTCAAATTTAGCCAAACAAACGGCACACAATAGAATAGGTAAATTACAATAAACATTCAGCAAAATTGCACACCATTGAATTGGTACACAGAATTGAATTAAGCATAACTGCACACAGTAGACTGATAGAATGAAATAAGTCGAAAGTACACACTGTAAAATAGGTAAACCGAACCAAACTAAGTAAAAACTGCACAGCAGACATGGTTGAAATTGAGTAAAATGCGCACCGTAAAAAACAAGAGTGAAATTAAGCAAAATTATACACAGTGGATAGGTAAGCAGAATAAAATTTAGCGAAAGTGCATACGTAGAAAAGGTAAACAGAATGGAAATTAACAACTTGCGTACAGTGGAACAGGATAATAAGAATAAAATGAAGCAAAATTGCAGACAGCACAACAGGTAAACAGAATAAAAACGAAGCAAAACTGCTCACAGTAGAATGGGTCAACATGATGAAATTAAGCAACTGCACACAAAAGAATAGGTAAAGTGAATGAACATAAACAAACCTGCACACAGTAGAACAGGAAAATATTATGAAATTAAGAATTAAAAGTGTACCAAGTTATAAACAAGAAAAAGAATGCAATCAAGCAAATTTGCACACAGTGCAATTGATAAACAGAATGCAAATAAGCAAACTTCCAGGTAGCAGAATCAGTAAAGAAATGAAAGTAAGAAAATTGTACACAGTAAATATGTCAATAGAATGAAATTAGGCAACATTTCACACTGTAGTACAGATACACAGAATATGAATAAAATGCACACAATAGGCCAACAGAATTGAATTAAACATGAATGCACAGAGTAGAACAGGTAATTAGAATGCAGTTAAGCAAAACTGCACTCAGTAAAATACGTAAACTGAATGAAACTAAGCAAAACTGGGCCCAGTAGAATAAATAATAAATTAAGCAAAACTGTGCAGAATAGAGTAGGAAAACAAAGTGCAATGAAGCAAAACCTCACACAGTAGAATACATTATCAGAATGAAATCAACCAAAGTTTCACACAGTAGAATAGGTAAACGGATTGAAATTAAGCAAAATTGCATAACAGTAGAATAGTAAACCGACTGAGATTAAAGCAAAACTGCACACAGCAGAATAGGTAAACCAATGAAACAGGGCCGATGAAACTGAGCAAAGCTGCCCTCAGTAAAATATGTACATGAAAGCAAACGAAGGGAAATTGCAAACGATAGAATAGTTAGCTTCAAAGTGAGGTGACAGCAGGCGGAAATTGAAACAAAGTTTTTAAAATAATTCTTAGTGAGTCCGCCAAACAACAGGGACAAACAAATTATAAGTCAAAATACGACGCGTTTCGACCTCTTATGTAGAGAGTACACATAATGAAACGAAGCAAAACTGCACACGGTAGAATAGATAAAAAAGGGTGAAAAAAGATTAAACAGTATAGCAGGTAATCCAAGTAAAATTAAGGACACTGTGCACAGTTGAATAGATTTGATAAGTAAGATATAGCAGAAGTAATAATTCTGGCCTGTGGGAAACACGCACTGCAATCTGAATTTTGTTCGAGCGCAGTTGATTCCCTTGACGAGAAAGATTCAATTTTTTTTTTATATTGGTTAATGTCATTTATAGCTCAACCGACAACGGTGGCCAGATCGGGCCTATTAGAAATGCTGATTATTCATCATCATTATCACCATCACTAATAATTATGATAATAACAACAATAAAAATAGTATAACAACAATAACAGTTATAATAATAATAGTAATAATAATAATATAATAATATAATAAAGGTGATGGGATTTGCAAGTACATTTTTTTTTGTTCGAAAATGCCCATCAGAACAGTAGAAAGTCATTCCCATCTACGTATAACTGACGACTATAGGTTCTGCTTCAAACAATATAAATGGCAAAATTGTATTTGGAAACAAACCGGCCATTATAAATAATGATAACGATTTAATTTACACACAAAATATATGCTACCATTCAAATTTAACTGTCAAGTTATATATATTCATCACTGGTTTTACAATATTTTTTTCATAAGAAAAGTAAATTGAAGTATCGGCTTTTTGTTTGTGTTTTGTTTGTTAGGTTGTTTTCTAGCAAGGAACACTTTTTCGTCTAAGACAAGGATCGCAAATTCCGTAATAAAATGATATTTTTAATGCGAATTTAAGGTCGGATATACCTTCAGAAGATACTCCGAAATAAACACAGCGTTTATGGCACATGTCGCCAACTAAACCAAAGTGGCCGCCAAATAAAATGTAAAAGAAAACCAGACGGGTGAAGCTCTGACAGAAAAAGAGGGAAATAAAAGTGTTAAATTTGTTCACACAAGATCCAACGCAGTTGGTTGTTTGAAGCCTTGCCAGAGCAAACAGCGCGTATTTCCAGAAAGTCTGTTGGTCCAGAATGGATTACTGTTCCCATTCAGATTGTGTTTAATCACCCCAAAAAAATCGTTTCTGACCAAAGAATAATTATACTTTACCCCTATCCCCATCAACTTGTGCGCTATATGAGCATCATAGAAGTATTGATGGGCTGTGCCAAACTCTATTCAATAGCGCCATGCCTGGCTGTTCAACTATCTCTGTATTAATCTTCTGCCACCACCAATACCACCAGACCGCTCTCCCCTTTCCACCTGTTAAAGCTACATCCTCCCTCCCCTCTTCACACCCCCCCCCCCCCCCCCCCCCCCCCCTTGCCTACTCTCCCTCCCTACGCCTTCCCATCACCGTCCGTCCTTTGTTTTTTTTTTTTTTTTTTTTTTTTTTTTTTTTGCTGAAGCGTTTTATTTTTAGAAAATATTTTAACTCAGAAATGTTCAAGAATGGATGTAACAAAAGAAGTTTATTTTACAAAGTGACCATTGGAACCAAAGGTGATACTTGATTAGTACTATTAGCAGCTTCTTTTTTAATGTCCTGTGTTTCTTCTGGTTTTCTACTATAAAACACAAACACATGAACAAACACAAAATCAGCAGAATAAATGACAAGGGCAATTATCCTACCAAAAAATATGGTAAGTTCGTGTTTGGGGAATAGACAGTAGTACCATCTGTGGGAGATAACCGCAACAATTTGATGGACATTGTAACTGGGTTGCCTCCCTTATTATATTTTTTTAATGTTCTATTTCTACAGTGTACTTGTTGCTATTGTTGTTGTTCTTGGTGGTGGTGGTGGTGGTGATGGTGGTGATGACAATGATGATGATGATGATGATGATGATGATGGTTGTGTGGTGTGTGTGTGTTGTGTGTGTGTGTGTGTGTGTGTGTGTGTGTGTGTGTGTGTGTGTGTGAGGTCACATGAGAGAGAGAGAGAGAGAGAGAGAGAGAGAGAGAGAGAGAGAGAGAGAGAGTGTGTGTGTGTGTGTGTGTGTGTGTGTGTGCTAAGGGTGATGGCCACAGATAATTCAAAACGTTCAACGTCTTTCGATCTCGGGCGACAATTGAAACAGGAGGAATGAGGGTGGCACTGAAGAAAACACTGAAAAATGATAAAGTATGAGACTGGCATTTGCAGAAAAACACAAGACAGTCATTACTACGTTTAAAGACAATATTCACAAAATTACCTCGGTTTTATGAAGTTCATATTATAAACAACTGTCATAAAAAATGTACAAACATTAATGGAGAGAAACAATATTCAAGAGACAACTAATTCAATCATTCACAGAGCTTTTTTTTCTACATATGCATTGTGTTTACACCTGTTTCGGTTGAGGTTGACAGCTACGGCCGAAAATGTTGAAAGAGAGAGAGAGAGGGTAGAATCGAGAGAGAGAGAGAGAGAGAGAGAGCGAAAGCTACATGAGAGGAGAGAGAGAGAGAGCAGAGAGAGAGAGAGAGAAGAGAGAGAAGAGAGCCTTCCATCACCGAGCATAATTCTTTATTTTCGAGGATAATAGATAAGCAACTGACGCTCTTTTTACTCAGCAAATAGTAGCAGTCCACCAGAAAGTTTATCGCCCTGAGTAGGACTACAACATGCAATGAAATGAAAATAATATGAGAAGCAAACAAGCAAACATACAAGGCGTGCATGCAATCATACGTGAAAACATGCAATGAAAATAGAAGAAAAATGAAAAACAATAAAACTTAAAAAAAGGAAGCTGAAGAAGAGATGGGGGTAAGGGAACCGCATATGGACAATAAACTGTTGCCGTACAATAATTTTTTTATGTTATAAAAACAGACAGTAAAACTGACTATGGACCAAGTGGTACGTACAGAATTTGGAACACACAATGATGATGATGAGATGATGAGGATGATGGTGTGTGTGTGTGTGTGTGTGTGGGTGTGTGTGTGTGTGTGTTGTGGGTGTGTTGTGTGTGTGAGGTCACATGAGAGAGAGAGAATGAGACGGATGATGGAGGAGAGAGAGGAGGAGGAGAAGATGAGGAAGAGAGGGGGGAGGAGAGAGAGAGTTGTGTGTGTGTGTGTGTGTGTGTGTGTGTGTGTGCTAAGGGGGATGCCACAGATATTCAAAACGTCAACGTCTTGCGATCTCGGGCGATCAATTGAAACAGGAGACATGAGGGTGGCACTGAAGAAACAATGAAAATGAGAAGTATGCGTGATGGGCATTTGCAG
>JADBJO010005658.1:12500-35000 GCA_016801955.1 Conus betulinus | reverse complement strand
TTTGCAAACAGCAGCTGCTTCATTCCAGTTGAAATTGAATTTGAGTATAAGTAACATTATAATTTTCAGAAAGGAGGGTTACCTTTCCACGAGGAAGAAAATGTACGTATAATGGGATACACATGCCTGTTGTATATAAGTAGTTAGATATACATTTCTCTACGCGATTAAGATTCAATTTTTGACCAGCCGCCGTGGCAAAGTGGTTGGCGTCGCGTTCTCCCGGCTGGGAGGTCGTGGGTTCGAATACCATCAAAGTCATGTGGGTTTTTTCTGCCCCGACCCGGCTCCTACCCAGAGTTGAGTTTGCTGCGGACTCAGTTGGGAAGACTGGGACCACACAGTCGAGTTTCATCCACTTAATGGATGCGTTTTCTGAGAGTGTTGCTCAAATTTCCTGACCAACACTGCAGGTGCCTGTATCTCTCGGGCCTGGTTGACGCCGGATATATTATGAAAGGAAGCGTAGATTACAGCCCTATCATGTAGTCTCAGACCGAAATGGAAATCCGTAGCATCATCTTCATCATCCTCATTCTCATCGATCAGCATTAAAAAAAAATGTCTCAAATTCTGTGGCCCTTCATGCCCTGCTGTCATGGTGACCTCAGTTTCGATGTCTTCTCCACGTCTGTGGCCTTGGTTTGGTTCCGTCGGGGTCACCGGTATCGGCGAGTCCATGGGGGCTGTCGTTGGACGGACGTGGTGGCGCCCCCTCCGGAGGGAGAGCTCACTCACGCCGGCTCCGCGACTAAGCAATTTGTTGTCGTCAGTAGGGGGCTTAGTAGGTGCGTCCCTGCGTTTGTTAGATCAGAACAAGCGCCACTGAACACCACCGAAGTGACACGGCAGCAGTGCAGTGTCAGTCTCCTCCGGTGGGTTGCCTCTTGACGACTTGACATTGACTGCTCCCCTGTGGATTGCCGGTGCCGGGGCTGCGGCGGGACCAGCCGGGCTGTGGCTGTGGACGGGGTGTCGGAATGAGCGGCGTGGGTGCACTGCCTCTGAGGTGGCGCAGAAGTTGGGACAGCAAAAAACCCCCCCAAAAAAAAAAAAAAAAAAAAAAAAACAAAAAATTCAATTTTTGCATTACAGATATTGCTCGCAGAGCCTGAAATGTATTGCTATGTATTATGAAAAAGTTGTCGATGCTGAACAATGAACCTCTTGCCTTTTTTTTAAAAAAAAATGTTTGATGTTTAAATCCTGACTATGTTACGATATGAGGCTGAACTGTGGGTTCTTGATGCTGCCGCTTCACAATGCGAAAAAGTTCATATATTTGCTTTAAAAAATTTTTGTGTGTATCGCTACAAACCCCAAATGATCTAGTGTATGGGGAAACAAACAACTGCCCATAATTATTATACTGGCTAAATTGACTTAAATGGTTAATACAGATTACACCGTAAAGCGTATAAAAGGCTGCAAGAACTAGATGATAATAGGGGCAAGATGAAGTAGTTTAGACTTTGATTATACAGATATACGAACTGGATGTCGCATATTAGAGCGAAATTATTCGAATATGGTTTCAGGTACGTATGACTTCACCAAGGTATCGGAGATGTGAACAATTTTGTACGTGCCTTTAAAGAAAAGTAATTGACTGCAGTTTTTTTTTCTTTCAATTATAGAACACATTCAATCATTTGCATTCGCTCCAACGTACATGTCAGTAAGTATAGACAGGCGCTTCAAGCTGGTGTGTCTGATGTTTTTGTTCATCATTCCCGTTACAGACAAGCCTCTGAATTGTTGTGCCCATTATGTCGACAGTCAAGAGGTGAAGTGCATTTTGCATTAATTTATCCAGAATTACAAGGTATAACAGACAAAAAATATTTCACAAAAGGTTTATGTAAGAACGTACTTATTTAAGCTGATCTTGTTAATATCATATGCAAACGAAAGCATTGTAAAACAGTTCGCTGTTTATTCATACAAGCAGTCAAAAGGAGAAGCATCTGTGCATTGCAATCATATCATTAAACTGGTAATGTGACTTTCTAATATTTCATGTACTTTTCCCCTTCTTAAGGGTCAAGGCCCATACCAATAAACATATCTGTCTCTCGCTGTCTCTCTCTCGGTCTCTCTCTCTGTCTCTCTCTGACTCTCTGTCTGTCTGTTGGTCTGTGGGTCTGTGGTGTCTGTGTTTCTGTGTGTGTGCGTGTGTGTGTGTGTGTGTGTGTGTGTGTGTGTGTGTGTGTGTGTGTGTGTGTGTGTGTGTGTGTGTGTGTGTGTGTGGTGTGTGTGTGACAAATATGAAACGTGAAGAGGCTGCAGTCGCTTCGACTTTTGAGTTGAAAGCCTTTAAGACAGTAGATGTCGTTGACAGAATTCCGAGAATCAACATACATGCAGAGCAACAAATTATGGATGCAGTACCTATTCTAGCTGCATATTCTACACAGACAGACAGAGAGAGAGAGAGAGAGAGAGAGAGAGAGAGAGAGAGAGAGAGAGAGAGAGAGAGAGAGAGAGAGATGAGAGAGAGAGAGAGAGATATGTTTATCCACATTTTCCTCATATTCTGAGACTGAAATGTGAAGAACCACCTTCGCGCCGTGACTTCTTCTTCCAGCGGCTTCAGTTCCCATACATAACCCGCCTATTTAAGTCATAGCCCTCAAGAATGTCTTTGCCACAGTGAACAGCCACGTCTTCACTTCTGACTTTCGGCCACAGGAATAACAAACTATCTGTTGGTGCTGGTGGTTATGACATCAAATTCTTTCCCTTTTTTAAGGGACACGTCTTTCAAGGAATTACTGAACAGCAAACAGGCTGACTTTCGGTGAAGTTGGGCTGCCCCCCGAATGACCAATATGCAGAAGAAGTATCTGTAGTATTATAGACTAAGCTGGTGAGGTATTTGACATCTCCGGAATGGAAATTCAGTTCCTTCGCCACCTGAATAATTCTATTTTTTATTCCTCCACATAACATTGAACACTATTTTACGTCTAAGACACCGTCTTGGGTCATCTTAATTGTGGTGTGCGGTCAAAACCACTATGACCGTCTCGGAATGGGTTCTTCTTTCCTTCCTTTTATTCCTCCACAATAAATTTGTCTTGGACCTAGGAATTACGTGTGACAGCACAACAGGTTCATGGTGAAACGTTTCTTGTGCGTTAATTGTGAAGTTGGGCTGATATCCGAATTGAATTGTGGCGATATGCATGAAGATAGTTCCTTGTTTTTGGAAAACCACGACACAGGATCGTGATACGTATTATAGTCTAAGCACTCCCTTAGAGTCTTCATTTGATTATTTAGTCCGTGACAACGACAATCGTCCTGATGTGAGATTTTGCCTATGGAGCAAATTACTGTGTTCTGTCGCGCCTGCGTGCGTGTGTGCGTGTTTGTGAGTGAGTAAAGAGAAATACATTGTGGGAATTTTATCATCACGGCTGTTTAATCCGTGTGAAAAATAGCCTGCTGCTGACAGCGTTGTGCGGCACAAACCATAACCGTCTTTCTCAGTGGGTTCTTCTTTCCATCCTTGGGTCATCTTCATTGTCGCCATGTGCTCTTTTTCACGTGTGATGAGAGCATGCCGCAACCAGCTCCTGTTCATTGTCATCTTAAAAGACACTAAGACCACCGTTTAAGGTTTAGTGAAAAGTGAAGTAGACGCGTGTAGTGTGCTGCCGTTGAGACGATTTCTAGTTTGTATACCTCATTATTGATGGAGAATCCACGACAAGTGAATTGTTGAACATATTCTAGCTTTTCACTATGAACAGATCAGAACTGCAGGTGGTGTTGTGGCTGGCCAAGATAGTGTTCTCGGCTCTGATTTACGTGTACTATCTTTTTAACATTTTACCAGCCATTTAACAAGCTCTGTGAGTTCTGGTTTGCTACCTGCCAGGCCATGTCAGCCACAAATCAGAGGTTCTCTGACCGATGCGGATTGTGCTGACATAATCTTCAAGTGCCTTCGTGGAATATGTTGAAATGGCAGCGTTGAAGAACGACTGATGATATGTAACCACTCTTCGGTAGCACAAAAGACAGAACCGGAGGAACCTGATGACAGTTCTTCAATATGGGTGCCCCCAGGACTCCCTGTGGAGTCAAGGAAGAAGAAAGAAGAATGCGAAGAAGAATGCGAAGAAGAATGCGAAGAAGAAAGAAGAAGAGAAGAAGAAGAAGAAAGAAGAATGCGAAGAAGAAGGAGAGAAGAAGAAGAAGAAGAAGAATGCGAAGAAGAAGAGAAGAAGAAGAAGAAGAAGAAGAAGAAGAAGAAGAAGAAGAAGAAGAAGAAGAATGCGAAGAAGAAGAAGCGAAGAAGAAGAAGAAGAAGGAGAAGAAGAAGAAGAAGAAGAAGAATGCTAAGAATGCTAAGAATGCGAAGAAGAATGCGAAGAAGAAGAAAGAAGAAGAAGAAGAAGAAGAAGAAGAAGAAAGAAGAAGAGAAGGATTAGATGGAAGGGAATGAGGAAAGGAGGAAGAGGGAGGGGAGGGAGGGATGGCGCCCCATGCAAGATTCGAAGCACATATTTGGGGTCAGGACCCGAAACTCTTGTCCATCTTGCGATTTCACTTGTTAGATTTAGATAAATGTATGGTCAGGGGGTCTTCTTTTCTGCTCTAAAGACGTTCCTAAATAAATTACAAAGTTTAGATAGCAAAGCTTTAAGTGTCCTTCTTCATACGAGCACAACGAAATCGTATAGAATAGCTGGTGTTTTACCCCTTTGATATAATGAGAAAGCTGACATCAGCAAGTATGTAATAAGAGCAAACGCCGTTGAAAATTCACTCTGAGCAGAGATAGACATAAGAACTGATATTGATTAATCAAAGGAAGCGAGAAATAAAAATAAGTTACAGACTGTAGCGCATTATGTGTGTCAATTATTTGAAGACTCTAATATCACCCCCCAGAGAATTGCTCCCATGATGAATGTCACGCCTATTCCCCCTTGGGAATTAACGAAAGGTAGATCTGACTTTGATTTCACAGATATGCGAAAGGATGACAATACAAATATTATAGGTGCAACAGTTAAAACATATGTAACTGACACTTATTCTGATCATCTTAAGGTCTGTACTGACGGTTCTGTACTAGAAGATTATCATGCGGGCTCTGGCTTTGTTATTCCATCTTTAAAAAGGTAAAAAGTCATATCATCTTGGTACAGGCATTTCGATATTTACAGCAGAAACTAATAGCTATTCTTATGGCTCTGTCAAATTTGATTAATTTACCAGCTGTTAAATGTTCTTTTGTGTAGATTCTAAATCAGTCCTGCAGTCCCTTGCTTCATCATTTAGCAGCAGTAATAGTAGTAGTAGTAGTAGTAGTAGTAGTAGTAGTAGTAGTAGTAGTAGTAGTAGTAATAATAATGAGTCCAATTTCTATAGCGCCCATCCTAACAACGTAGGCTACAGGGCGCTTTACAAGCTTTAACAATTTCAACATATAAAAATATAATCTCACACACACACACACACACACACACACACACACACACACACACACACACACACACACACACACACACACACACAAGTCATTCTGCGTTCATAACAAAACACACACACACACACACACACACACACACACACACACACACACACACACACACACACACACACACGCACGCACACACGCACACACACACGCACAAACACACGCACGCACGCACACAGCACACACAAACGTGCGCACACACACGCACACAGCACACGTGCGCACACACACACACCACACACACACACACACACACACACACACACACACACACACGCGCGCGCGCGCGCGCGCGCGCGCGCGCGCGCGCTGTACATACTGTTGCATACATATACACACTATATGACCGGTGAAGAGCTCATTTGTACACGAGCAATGTGTGTGCAAGTGACATGTAGTAATTCAGTAATATTTCAGGTGGTATTCTGCAACTGGCGTTTGAACAGATACGTTTTAAGTGCAGACTTGAAAGTCGGGAAGGAGGAGGCGTGACGTAGATGGAAAGGTAGTGAATTCCAGAGTATTGACGTAGAAAATGGGGGAATTCGAAAAAATCGGTCATCAGAGGAAGAACGGAGGGGACGCGTAGGAAAATATCTTTCGAAGCGATCAGAGAGGTAGGCAGGCACTTCACCTGTGATAACCTTATAACATAGACAGGCCGACTTATAATGAAATCTGTGCTCGATTTTGAGCCAGTGTAATTTCTTCAAGAGATCTGAAGTATGGTGCTGTTTGGGCACCTTGAAGATAAGGCGAGTGGTTGAATTTTGAACACGTTCTAGTGGCTGGAGTAAGGCTGCGGGTACACCAAGAAAGAGCTTACAATAATATAGTCTTGACAGAATGCAGGAAGACGCCAATGTCTTCGTGGCCTGTTCTGTAAGGAAAAGTCTGAAAAAGCTGATGTGACGGAGTTCGAGAGAAAGGATGCTTGGCAGATTTTGGCCATGTGGTGTTTCAGTGTGAGATCAAAGTCGAGATAGAAGCCAAGGTCACGAACAAATGGCATAAAGAGATGTCAGTGGAGCCTAGGACTATTGACGGATGAAGACGGGGGTCTTGAGCTTGTGAGTGTTTTGTAATCCGGATAGCTTCTGTTTTATCATCGTTTAATTTCAGCTTATTAGTAGACATCGACCGTTTGATATCAGAAAACACAGCCTTGCAGATTTTTGACAAGTTTTTGTCATAGTTGCCTAACGTGTCAGAAATGGTGTTATCTTTGAAAGAAAATATTTAATTCACTGCTTCAATTGAAAGGGTCCAATTTTGACTTTTGTTGGATACCCACCCCATTGTGGGATTTATTGCAAGGAATATGTTGACCATCTTGCAAGGGGCGAGAAACACTGTGAATGCTACCAAACTTCTTAACAGTTTATCTTCGGTAGAAATGTGTATCATAATAGAAAATGAAACGACACGACGTTGTTTTTTCCTCTAGGACGAATACTCCATGTGCAAGTAGATCAGTTTTGTTACCCAGTCGTTCAGACTTTTGGTAAATGCTTTAACGACAAAGTAGTGTAAAGACCTTAAGTATGTTTTGCTCTGCAGAATTAACAATTGAGCATGTACTGGTAAAATGTGCTTCAATGAAAACTTTTCCTATCTCCGGAGTCGTAGAATATGTTTTGCCTGTTTATAATGCTATCAGTTTAATCTTTTCAACCTTTCAATATCTTGATTGACTATATATTTTTGTATGTAGTCCTATTGCACGTTTCTAAGTTATTTTGGGATCAGTTTAATCTTTTCAACCTTTCAATATTTAGATTAGCTAGTTACTTGTTATCTAGTCCTATTGCACGTTTCTTGTAACTCTCTCTCTCTCTCTCTCTCCTCTCTCTCTCTCTCTCTCTCTCTCTCTCTCTCTCTCTCCTCTTCTCTCTTTCTTTCTCTGCCTCGCTGTTTCCTGCTATGCTAGAGTCTAAAATCATCGACACGATGAAAACACTTTAAATTAACTAACTAACTAACCAAGCACAGACCCAGGTTTCTCATGCTTCCCAGACAGATGCACTGTGCCCACTAGGCCACTGCTCCACTTTTGGAATGCAAGCTGGTCTTCAGTTTGACAGGGATGCCCAAGGGAGTCAGGAACTGTCTTTAATTGAGTGTGGTGTCTGGAGGTACAACACAGAACCAATGTCCAGGAAAAACGTTTAGCAAACGAGAGAGAGAGAGAGAGGAGAGAAGGAGAGAGAGAGAGAGAGAGGAGAGCCTGTGTGGTGTGCGCGCGCGCTTGCGCGCGCGCGTTGTGTGCGTGTGTGTGTGTGTGTGGTGTGTGTGTGTGTGTGTGTGTGTGCCATGAAATACAAACCAATACATGTGTACTCAGGGTGTGCTCTAACCAGAGAGCCAGAAGTGAGATAAGAGAGGGGCCGGTGTGTGTGTGCGCGCTGCGCGCGTCGTCGCGTGTTGGGACACCGATGCCAAAGGGTGGGTAGGACTGTCTGGGGGGGGTGTTTGGGGGGCTAACAGGAGAGCCAGAAAGTGAAAAGAGGACGAGGAGAGAGAGGAGGGGAGGCAGGTGGGGGGGGGGGGCGTGAAGAGCCACGCAGGGGGGGGGGGGGGGGGCAGAGAGGGGGCACAGAGGTGGGGGGGGGGGGGGGGGGGGCAAGGAGAGCACAGGGGTGGGGGCAGGGTGGGTGGTGTGGGGGGGGGGGGCAAGTCAGAGCAGCAGAGAGAGCCAAGAGCAGAGGGGGGGGGGGGGGGCGGGGGGCCACGAGAGGGGGGGGGGGGGGGGGGGGTGGGGGGGGGGGGGGGGGCCCGAGATGGGGGGGCAGAGAGAAGAGAGCAGAGAGAAGGGCCAGAGGCGCGGGGGGGGGGCAATAGGGGGGCAGAGGGAGGAGAGAGAGAGGAGGAGAAGAGAGGGGCGGGGGGGGGGGGGGGGGGGGGGGGGCAGGAGGTGTGTGTGTGGAGAGAGTGTGATGTGCTCTGTCGAGGACAAAGAGGAGGGGGGGGGGGGGGGGGCAGGGAGGGGGGGGGGGGGGGGGGGGGCGGGGGGGGTGGGGGGGCTGGGGGGGGGGGGGCAGAGGGGGGGGGGCAGACAGGAGCAGAGAGAGACAGAGAGTGAGATGCAGAGCAGATGAGAGGGGGAGAAGAGGACGAAGAGGTTTTTCTCTTTGTACACCAGATTAATTACCTCCTCCGAAAGTTGAAAAAGTAAAGAACAAACAACGCCCTCAGATTCTTATTCCAGAAATTCCCATTTCAGATAAGCACCAACTATCCAAAGACCTGACCCCGAGGAATGTCTTTGCCACTAAAGACAATCAGAGATAAGCCACGTCTTCACCTCTGGCTCTCTCCACAAGAATAAAGCGACTGGCTTGGCAATGCAGGTGTCTTCATATCTAATGGAAATGTTGTATCCTGCCAGTTATACAATTTATGATTTCTTTCTTTAAAGAGATGTATCTGTCATGGAAATTTGGTTAAGACAGTATTTCTTGAGTGTGAATTTACTCAGTGATATCGGTTTGAATTTTTGAAGATACGCATTAAAATAAATTGTTATTTTAAGAAACACACAGTTGCTAGAGTGACCGTCATATATTTGATGTCTGTTCATTTGTTCCCTTGGTGTACACTTATTCCCAAGTGCGTGTCGACGTATATCAGTGTATATAAAAAATCGCATTTCCATATATCAACGAAATTAGCTGAAATTCAGTTCAGAGTATTTCAGTAATATGAGTGGGAATGGGATCAAGCTTTCAAAATTTGCGTTAAAAATGCAAATCTTCAGTGAGAATTGTAGATTTTCGTTCAATATCTTTGGATAGGGATCATTCTATACTGAGTCTCAAAAACATCAAAAAAGAGATCTGCCCTCAGGCAGAAACAGTTGAACATAAATCTTGTTGTCACTAAACAGACTGTGAATATTCCTCTACTACTTTTGAAGCTTATTTCCATTGCATTGTGGAAATGTGTCACTACAATATATTTTTTTTTTTCCGTGTGAAATTCAGACTGACCTCACTCGGAAGACTGTATCACACTAGTGTTGCGCCATCTGTATTATTTTCTTTTCTTTTTTTTGTCAACCTTCAGATATTTCATACCCTTTACGTGCGCTAAATGCTTTCTGCACGCAGGTTTCTTTCTACTTTTGGTTTTATTGTTTCATCCAAAACACCATTCCTCAGATCACCGCTCAAGGTTTAGTGGGAAACGGAAGAAGAAATCTTCCCTGGGTGAGATTCGAATCACAAATCCGAGATCATCACTTCCAAGAGAAGTGCCTTGTTCGTTAGGCCACCTTTACACCCAGTGAACAGCGCGGGGACCCAGTGGTCAATCCATTAGACTGGCAGTCTGAGAGGACAAAGTTCGAGCCCCGGCAAGGCTTTCACAGGAGCAGGATTTTCTGATCTGCGAAGTTAAAATTAGGTATATGGGAATAAAAAGTAGCAGAACGAGCAACCCGTAAATAGGCACACATTTGATCAGATACACATGTGACAGACTCTCAGATCATATCATCAAGTAGTGGGCTATGGACAGATGAAAACAGCCAGCATGTACCACGATACTTGGCTGAGGATCTGTGTGTGTGTGTGTCTACCTACCTCCTGTCACGACCTTAGTCACAGCTCCGCATTGCAGGCTTTCTCTGGGTGACAATGTTGCAGTGTTTTCTTTATAACTTCCGAATCTTTATTTTGGTCTTCCTCAGAGCCATCATGTACTATATTAGAATAAAGAAAAATAATAAACATCTCCAGTACTCGAGGGCCAGTACTGTTGCGGACATGGGCCTACTATCGATATCTATCTATCTATGGCATACAGTCTTTTGTTGAACTTCTTTACGATTAGTTTCCACTTAATCTCACATGCGAATATTAATGTTATCCTTTGGGGATAGAGATCAGACAGCAATTCTGTTCTAGCTAAGTTCTGTTCTTATTTCTCAGCCCTACCTTTCACAATGCATCATGAATAGAATCGCCCCGGATTGTACACATTCTCCTTGGAATTCTCACACTCACTGACCCTACACATAGCTCTGAACAATCGATTAGGGTCTGTCCATTTGGGGGAGGATGGGGTCGTTTTGGCAGACAGTCTACCCAGGAAACAAGGAAGAAATGCATCCAGCAGGAAGGATGTTTCCTGCAGCATTAATTTGATAGTACTGAATGGAAATGGCATTGCATTTCAATCCAGTTTTTCGCGCAAAGAGAAAAGTATCACACACACACACACACACACACACACACACACACACACACACACACACACACACACACACACACACACACACACACACACGCATACACACACACACATACACACACGCGCGCGCGCGCGCGCACTCACACACACACATGCACACGCACACACGCGCGCGCGCACACACACTGAATGAGTGAAACCCATTTATTGTCAGATTAACACACGGTTTGTACTGACAAAACGCGCGTGCGCGCGCACACACACACACACACACACACACACACACACACACACACACACACACACACACACACACACACACACTTGTTCGCTGCAATAGGGAACGTCCCCACCTGTGTTATTTCAAATCGCGGGGCGCTTCGTGCCCTTATCAACCCATACGACCCGCTGATTGTGTAATTACACCTGACTACTTCATTTACAAGACTGGCAGCTCCACTAAATATATCCTGGGAACCTACATACCTGTCACATCGCCGATAGTCTTCCAGCATTAAAGGAATCATCGCCAAAAGGATTGTCAACATGTTGGCAATGCATTGCGTTTGTGGCTCACAAATCAGCCTGTAGAAAGGTTGTCTCTGCCAGTCCTCCCATGAGAGCAGCATCAAAGTAAACCACACGCACACACACACACAAATCACACAACAAGAAATCGTAAAATTCATGACAAAAAAAAAAAAAAAAAAAAAAAAAAAAAAAAAAAAAAAGGACAAAAACAAAACGACATCCTTTACCAGAATGGTATTAACATGTTTCTGCTGATAGAGTTGAAAGCGTCTCTGTCACCTGATAGCGAGGTATTCTCGTGCAGAGAGCCCAAAGTGTATACATATGATATCTCCTGTTGCCTATGACAGGAATAAAGGGTATTCTTGTATTACTTCATGTCATGTATTACAGGTATACTTGTAACAGGCATGTTTCATGGGGGTCGTGGTGTGAGGGGGTTGGAGGGGCGGATGGCAGGAGATATTGAGAAAGCGATTTCCGGAGCGAGATGAAAATAGAATGCGAGTGAGTGTGTGTGTGTGTGTGTGTGTGTGTGTGTGTGTGTGTGCGTGCGTGCGTGCGTGCGTGCGTGCGTGCGTGCGTGCGTGTGTGTGCGTGTGTGTGTGTGTGTGTGTGTGTGTGTGTGTGTGTGTGTGTGTGTGTGTGTGTGTGTGTGTGTGTGTGTGTGCGTACGCGCGCACGCGCGCACGCGTGATGTGTGTGTGTGTGTGTGCGTGCTTGCATGCGTGTGTGTGTGTATGTGTGTGCGCGTGTGTGTGTGTATGTATACATGCTTGCATACGTTTGTGTGTGCGTTCGTGCGTGCGTGCGTGCGTGCGTGCGTGCGTGTGTGTGTGTGTGTGGGGGGGGGGGGGGGGGGGGTGGTTGGTCGGCTGGGATACAACCTTGAAGAGTATAAACGTTGACAGGTACACTATTAAACAGCAGTAGCGGTCTCTTTTTACTAACGATTTCTCGCGGAATTGTCACTCTTGTCTTCATATCAGTGAAAAAACACTGCAAAAGGTTTCAACCTGGCATTTCTCGAATACGTCTGTCTGTCTGTCTGTTATATTGCTATGTGATTTAACTTTTGCTTGCTCACGTACGTGTGTGATAATTATAACCAAGAAACAAACTGTTAAAAAATCATCCAAGATCTGGAACAGTCTGTAACAATAAATGGATTTAACAAAAACTGAACGGAAATGCCATTCTGTCAACGCTTCATGGAAAACTAAATATTTTACATACACAAACACCACACCACATACACGGTTGTGTGCTACAATGTAGAGCATCCTCACCTGTTTTATTTCTAGACACGTGATGTTTCATGCCTCCTGTCAAACCACACAAATCGCTCATTGTGTAATTACACCCACTGCCGTATTTGTAAAACTGTCAAGCCGTCCAAGGATGTCCTTGGAAAACGCATACCTGTCACATCGCCCATTCTTTCCCAAAGTGTAATGAACTATGTCAGAATGGATTGTCTGGATGCCGGCTACGCATCATCCTTATGACTCCCTTGTGGCTCCCAGATCACCCCGCAGAGAGGCTTTCATTGATAAGCCGCCCTCTACTTCACAGCCATAAGAGCAGCGTCAACATTCAAATAAAAAGATAAACATGAAAAGAATCAAAGGGCAATTTTATACTGGAATGGCACCAATATGTTTCCGCTGAGAGAGTTGAGAGCGTCTACATCACCAGAGACCGCAGTATGCTTGTTCACTTATGTGCGTACATTATCACCGGAAGACAGGGTCATTCTTGCATAACAAGCACATTTGGAAAAGGAGAGGGAGAGGAAATTTCTGGACCACAACACTTATAAGCATTCACACACACACACACACACACACACACACACACTCTCTCTCTCTCTCTCTCTCTCTCTCTCTCTCTCTCTCTCTCTCTCTCTCTCTCTCTCTCTCTCTCTCTCTCTCTCTCGCATGCATCCACACACACACACACACACACACACACACACACACACACACACACACACACACACACACACACACACACACACACACACACACACACACACACACACACACACACACACACACACACACACACAACACACACACACACATTTCAAGTCTTAAAGATATCAAGCCAACAGAACCCCCCAAATCTGAGCTACCATGGCCTTTAAAAGGACAAACTGATTGTGAGAAAGGCAGAGAAAGTTGAAGCCTAAACAGAAAGGTGAGTGTGGAGGCAGAGTGGTGTTACATTACGTAGCTGAGATGTTTGTGTTGTCTTTTTTCTCCATGGTCAAGGAGTTACGGGCAATACTCTTGACTTTACAGGGCATGCTTACGATATCTGATGCCTGCCAAGAGACGTCTGTATCAGTATTAGGTACTGACAGGCTATCTTCATGTTCACCTTATGGGTTGCAGATAAGACACCTGACACTGATATATTCCTCAAGACCTAGATTCGTCTCTCCAGATCTACAGTCGGTTTCACATCCATAGAGGACGGATACCTCCTGACGGAAATGGATTACCGTATGACACAGTGAGTCTTGTCATGGCGTACACTGCGTAGCCAAGATTCATTGCATCTCCTTTGCTTTCCATAATGATTGTTGAGAATATAATCAGAGTAAGCGAAACAATCTTCGTTTTTCTAATGTGTGTCTGCTCAACGTTATCTTGACTGTTGTCAAGAACTTTGAAGAAGAGTATTCCATTCAAAACATTTTGCATTTCCCTGAGCCGACTTTTATTATGGAAACTATTCGTGTTTCCCAATTCTAATCGTGAGTTTCTCGGAGTTCCGTTTCACTGTCTTTGATAACTCACACCATCAGTGAACGTCTGTTACAGGCAGCTAACCCATCAGTAAGCATGTTGTACTGAAACTAGGTGGCATTTCCTGCATTATTCTCTTCAAATTATGATGAATCAACCTGAGAGAGAGGAAGGAAGCAGAGGAGAAGTCCACGACAGTTTGAAGAATACACCGATGTTGTTGTTCAGAAGAAGAAGAAATCTCAGTGTTGGCGTGTTTGTAGAGTCATGCAATAACTGGAAAGATATATCAGTGCTGACATTTCGTCATGACCCACCGTCAGACTCATGCTAAACGGGATCCAAGGCTTTGCTGGAGCCAATGAATTCATAGTCAAGCTGAGACCATTTGGAAATTAGAAAAAAAAAAGGCTTTTCTGCTCACTCGTTAGAATGATATTGAAGATTTGTGGACCTTCATCATCAGTTTACTGAGCCATGATTCCTGCCTATTAATATTTTCATTTGTCTAAATAATGGATTTTCCTGAGCCTTCTCTGCATTTTTCTGGGCTACCATGTGTTATATCATGTGCGTTAAGTCCTCGCAGGAGCCTGGATCTCCATAATATCATCTGACATTTATGCCACTGACAGTTTAGTGGAAAAAGAGGTGGGTGGTTTGAAACGGGATGGAGGGGCTGATGTATGCAAGATGGGAACTACTGACTACTATTTCTCCTGCTTTCCAAACAAATGTTCTGTGTTCCACATACTGGAATTTAACAGAGATGCCAGTGGGTGGTCAGTAACTGCTAGTAAATCAGTGTGATATCTTGTAGTACAAAACAAGCCCAACATCGAGGAAGAACGGTTGGAAAACGACTGAAAATGGTGCAATATGCACCACCGAATATGCATTCACCCTATACGGTATTGTCTGGTTCAGCCAGTTTTGTTTCCAAAGTGTTTGTGTCGTAGAAAAAAAGCTTTATGTGCACTGGCTCAGAAGTACATTAATGTGTGTGTGTGTGTGTGTGTGTGTGTGTGTGTGTGTGTGTGTGTGTGTGTGTGTGTGTGAGTGAGAGAGAGAGAGAGAGAGAGAGAGAGAGACAGACACAGTCAGACAGAGATAGACAGACAAAGAAGGAGAGGGAGAAATATAGGAAGACAGAGAGACAAGTCAGATAGACAGAAAGACAGGCTGGCAGACATACAGATACAGAGAGAGAATGAGAGAGAGAGAGAGAGAGAGAGAGAGAGAGAGAGAGACACAGAGACAGAGAGAGAGAGAGAGAGAAATGGTGGAGAGGTAGATGGGGAAGGCATGTTCATGCATACATCAACTTGACATAATGTTGAGTTATAATGTTAAGAAGAAGCTTCCTCTAGTGAGTGCTCATTCCAGCAGTATCATTCTTCACACATGGCCGGTCATTCCGGCCATAACCTAGGAATTTCTTTGCCATGGGGAAGAATCAGAGGTAAGACAAGTCTTCAAATGCAGGTATTCTTAAATCTCGAAAATGGAAATGTTTTTCTTTCATTTCATTTCCCGCTGACAAACTATTCTGACTGTTTCATCAGCAGTCGGTGACATCGATGTTAACTCAGAACATTCATCGTGCATGAATTGTTAAATTATAGACTGATAACCAACTGGAGTTCTGACGATGCACACTGAGATAATTCCTTAGTCTGCGATAACATCAACATATAGGACTGCAGCACTCCCTACATTTCGTCAGAGGCTTTATGACATTACTGAAACTGTAACCACGATAGGCAAATGAAACAAACCGCAGCGTTACCGGAACCAGACGAAAAAGCAGAAGAGCACACAAAACAAAGTTTGAAGTAACGCAGTTTTAATGAACGACACAAAACAGGACCAGAAATTTTCGGCAATATACCTTCCTCAGCGACAAAAAAATAAAACCAGTACAGATATTAACATGCGCAATACTCCCTTTGTGAAGCCAAAGTGGTGAAATCAAGAATCATTTCACCACTTTGGCTTCACAAGGGGAGTATTGCGCATGTTAATGTCTATACTGTTTTTATTTTTTTTTTTTGTCGCTGAGGAAGGCATATTGTCGAAAATTTCTTGTCCTGTTTTGTGTCGTTCATTAAAACCGCGTTACTTCACACTTCGTTTTGTGTGCTCTTCTGCCTTTTAGTCTTTTACCACGATAGTCATTCGCAGAGGCTTTATGAGATTACTAAAAAGTAACTATGATAATCATTCCGTCAGAGGCTTTATGGTATTACTGAAAAGTAACTATGATAATCATTCCGTCAGAGGCTTTATGGCATTAATGAAAAGTAACCATGATAATCATTCCGTCAAGGGCTTTATGGCATTACTTAAAAAGTAACCATGATAATCAATCCGCCACAGGCTTTATGGGATTAGTGAAACTATAACCATGATAATCATTCCGTCAGAGGCTTTATGGGATTAGTGAAACTGTAACCATGACAATCATTCCTTCAGAGGCTTTATGGCAGTACTGAAAAGTAACCATGGTATCATTCCGTCACAGGCTGTATTGTATTAGTGAAACTGTAACCATGATAATCATTCCGGCAGAGGCTTTATGGGATTAGTGAAACTGTAACCATGACAATCATTCCGTCAGAGGCTTTATGGCAGTACTGAAAGGTAACCATGGTAATCATTCCATCACAGGCTTTTATGGTATTAGTGAAACTGTAACCCATGATAATCATTCCGTCAGAGGCTTTATGGGATTAGTGAAACTGTAACCATGACAATCATTCCGTCAGAGACATTATCAAACTGTAACCATCAATCATTCCGTCAGAGGCTTTATGGTATTAGTGAAACTGTAACCATGATAATCACTCCCATAGCAGTTGCCTGTGGAGCCAGTTTTTTTTTTTTTTTTTTTTTGTTTTCAGCCATGCCTGCGTGTTTGCCTGTGAGTCAGTGTCAGCAATACAAATAAAAAAGAAAAACCAGCGGTACTGATATTATTATCACCTCTGGTTTCTCTGCATAAAAATGTAGGAGAATGTTGTCAGGGAGAACAAGGCTTCAACCGTATTGTACCTCTTCCATGCTCTTTTTTTCTGCAAATGTTTTCGTTTACGAACAAGAGTGGTTTTTCCTTTATGATTCTTCATACGGACAACTTCCGTGTTGTTTCATGCTAGTTCATGCGCGCTAAGCGCGTGGTTGATGTGAACAGCTTCGTGTTGTTTCATGCCAGTTCGTGCGCGCTAAGCGCGTGGTGCAACCAGGACCTCCATGTCGTCTGTCATCCAAAGGTCTAGAACTTAGGTTTAGAGGAAAGGGAGTGGGTGGCTGGGAAGGCAATGCAAGGGAGGGGGCCGCTTTGAATTTTGAACTCATGTTGACAGGAAAGTGCTCTATTCAGCACATCACTACACCACTTTCAGAACACTGGTAGATTTCCAGCCGGACAGGGATGCCAGTGAAACTCAATGGATTTTAATCAGTCAGTATGAGGTCTGGAAGTACGAAGCAGATCTAACGTCACAGAGAGAAAGGGCTGGAAAACCATCAGCATTGCTGTACTATATATATACCACCAGCTACAAGCTGACCCAAAATCTCCCCATCTAGTTCCGTCATGTTTTGCCAACAAAGAGTTTTCACTTTGGGTAAAGCTTTATGCCTATGAGCCCTGGAGTGAATGAGCTCCTTTTCGTTTTCTTTTAAAGTTCATATCTTGTCTATGGGGGAACAAACGAGTCGAGACGCGTTGTGTTTATTTTGTGATTTGTCTATTATTTCGTTTGGCGGCACAATAATGTTGTTTTTGTCTTTGCTAAAATCCATGAGAGAGAGAGAGAGAGAGAGAGAGAGAGAGAGAGAGAGAGAGAGAGAGAGAGAGAGTATGCACATTCGTAGGCGTACTGTTCAATGCCTCTTGCGTTTTACAAACGTATGCCAGACTCACCACTTATGAGAGTATAAAAAAAGTATTGAAATAAACGACAAAACAAAAACAAGCAGCATGCCCAGAGATTCTTTGTTCCAGTACTCCAACCGTTAGACAAGAACTGACAATCCATAAACTTGGCCCCGACAAAAATGGCTTTGCCACTGAAAATCAGAGATAAGCCACGTCATCATTTCTGGCTCTTTCCACGAAAATAAGGGACGGCAGACCGTGCAGGTGTCTTTATATCTCAACAGAACCGTTTTATCCCGCTACTAATATATTTTTTCTGATTTATTTCTTTTCAGAAATATAACTGTGGTGTAAATTGCTGAGTGATATCTCCTGAGTTCTGGACTAAAAGCGTTTTTTTTTTTTTCAAGAAACAACAATTGTCATCGTGACAGTTATACATTTGATGACTGTTCATTCATTCAATGGTTCTGCAAATATTCCCAAGTTTTGTCAGCACATATTAATGTCACTGTGTTTTGTATGTGTTGAAATGTAAAGTCACAGTCACACACACCAAACAAATCAATCCAAATGTAGTTCCAAGTACGTTAAGTAATATAAGTGAAAATGGAATAACATACTTTCAATTCTTATGCAAAAGAACACTTCAGTTATGGACAACAGTGTATTTTGGGTTCCACTTCTAGGATGAATATCATTCTCTACTGAGCTTCAGATAGCTTGAAAAAGGTCTGGTCTCATGAAAAAACAGATGCCATATCTAGATAGATAGAT
Organism: Conus betulinus; assembly: GCA_016801955.1. Lineage (NCBI taxonomy): Eukaryota > Metazoa > Mollusca > Gastropoda > Neogastropoda > Conidae > Conus > Conus betulinus. The sequence continues at coordinate 16,363 of JADBJO010005658.1, read as the reverse complement.
AGATAGATAGATAGATAGATAGATAGATAGATAGATCGATCGATAGATAGGTAAGTGGGTAGGTAGGTAGGTAGATAGGAGAGAGAGAGAGAGAGAGAGAGAGAGAGAGAGAGAGAGAGAGAGAGATACCGAGACACAAACCGACAGACAGATAAACAGACAGAAAGATGCTGAAGAACACGAAAGAAGAATTGAGTTATGTGGAAACCGCGTTCAGGGAAACAATTTCTGGCGTATTATGACAATGATTTAACGAAGATTTAGAAATACACATCAGCAGGAAGGAGAGGGTGACACAGAAGGCGTTAACCTGGAAATATTAGATCCTTCTCTGACAGTGCGTGAAATTCCTCAGACTTGTAAACAAAACCAGCCATTGCTCTGGCAGTGTGTGAAGTCCGTCAAGGTCTGTTTGTAAACAGAACCAACTATTGCGCTGGCAGTACATGAAGTCCCTCAAAGACTGTTTTTGTAAACAGAACCAACCTTTGTTCTGACAGACATGAAATCCCTCAAACTCCCTTGTGTACACACACAACTGCTGCGTCTATCTACAGTTCGCCTTTCCTGCTGAATGAGACTGGTCAGTATAAAGCGCCTAGTTGCTTTGGTCCATGGTATCTAACAGAGAAGCACCACCTGTAATTCTGTGCAGTTCTCACCACCTCAGAAGAATCTTAATCCAATGCCTCAAACGCTGCCGAGGAAAGGAAGAATAGGGCATTGAAAAGCAGTCGCAAAACAAAAGCAGCAAAACATAAGTACTGATTTTTACACACACACACACACACACACACACACACACACACATATATATATATATATATTGAATTATAAACAAAGCTTGCTCTTCTGTCTCAGATTGTAGAAATAGGGGGGTGGTAAGCCTTCATATCTGCAGTGGTAGATGATTCTGCCTAACTAACTAACTAACTAACTAACTATATAACTAACTATATATATATATATATATATATATATATATATATATATATATATATAGAGAGAGAGAGAGAGAGAGAGAGAGAGAGAATACTGCTAAAATGCCTAATAAAATTCTTAAAGTGCTCAACCCCTTGGGGAGCAACATCTGTTAAAAATAGGATGGTAAAAGGAAGTTTTAAAATCAGCAGATCTGTTTCGAGCGCTGGCTCTCCTCAGGATGGTTTTGGGTCGCCTACTGCCGGTGTTATATGCCTAGTGTCACTGTTTGCACGTGCGGATTGGCTGCACGTGTTGTTCGGTTTTTTCGGTTGTTTACAGTTCAGGGTGCGTTTGCTGACAACGATTTCCATTTGTGCCTGCAGTTGTTTACTATTTCTACTTTAGTATTTAGGGTTGCCAAGTATGGTTTGCATAGTATTAACCATTTTTCTGTTGAACATAGGTTGTATCTTTTTGAAATGTTATTGTATGGTGATGCCCTTTTTATGATTTTCCAGGGATATGTTATAGTTTATTTTTTTTTTGTCTTTAAGCCTCCAAATATATTTGCTCAGTTCTGTTTGGTTTTTTGCATTTTTCTTTGTTGAATGACTGTTTATGATTTGCATATCTGGTTTTGAAGTGATTTTCAGTGATCCCTATGTATGTTTCTTTTTCATTTTCTGATGTCACAGTGGCTTGGTATACAATGTTGTTATAGGGGCATTTGTTGCTTAAGGGACACTGTTCTTTTTTTTTTAGTACAATTGCAGGATTTCCTTTCTTCACCCTTCTTTGCTGTGTTGCTTTTCATTTTGTTGGAAGAATCAATTATGTTTTTAAGGTTAGGCATGCATGAATATGATAGTTTGATGGTGTTCTTGTTGAATATTTTGGACAATTTGTGTTCTTTTGGGAAGGATGCTGTCAAAATTTTGAAAAATTCATAACCCTTAAAGACCATAAACCCAATTTCCCACAACAACCCAACATGTAGACTAATAAACCCATCTAAATCTGAACTGGGCAAAATAAGTAAGAAAATCTTAGAAAAAGCCATAAAAAACATAAAATCAAACACTGAATACAACCTCTGGAAGAACACATATGAAGTTATCCAATGGTTCAAAAATCTTAACAAACAGAAGAACACAGTATTCATCACATTCGACATAGTAGACTTCTACCCATCCATAGATGAAGAGCTACTCACTAAAGCTCTGAAATTTGCTAATAAACACACAGACATAACAGGTCAGAAATGGAAATCATTCTTCACACCAAGAAAACTTTACTCTACAGCAGAAATGAAACATGGATCAAGAAAACGAATAAAAACTCAACATTTGATGTGACCATGGGATCGTACGACGGTGCCGAAACATGCGAACTGGTCGGACTGTTTATGCTATCCAACATCCAAAAACAACTCGGAAAGCAAGTCGGACTGTACAGAGACGACGGCCTTGCCGCGCTAAAACAACAATCCAAGAACCATCGAAAACAAGAAAAAAGAACTATGCAAAATTTTCCAAAACCATAACTTAAAAATCACCATCGAAGCAAACAAAAAGGTAGTGAACTACTTAGACATAACACTTGACCTCAACAACCACATATATAAACCATACAAGAAACCTAATGACACACCCATTTATGTAAACATCAGTAGCAACCACCCACCATCTATACTAAAAACCATACCCCATGGCATAAACAAGAGATTATCTAATCTGTCACATATGAAAGAGTATTCAACAACGCAGCAGCAGAATACCAAGAGGCATTGCAAAAAAGTGGTTACAGCTACAAACTACAATACAACCCAGACAACAACATGAACAAAAACAAAAAAAAAAGCAGGAAAAGGAAAATCACATGGTACAACCCTCCATATGATGGACGAGTAAAAACAAACGTAGGGAAAGAATTTTTCAAAATTTTGACAGCATCCTTCCCAAAAGAACACAAATGTCCAAAATATTCAACAAGAACACCATCAAACTATCATATTCATGCATGCCTAACCTTAAAAAATATAATTGATTCATCCAACAAATGAAAAGCAACACAGCAAAGAAGGGTGAAGAAAGGAAATCCTGCAATTGTACTAAAAAAAGAACAGTGTCCCTTAAGCAACAAATGCCTCTATAACAACATTGTATACCAAGCCACTGTGACATCAGAAAATGAAAAAGAAACATACATAGGGATCACTGAAAATCACTTCAAAACCAGATATATGCAAATCATAAACAGTCATTCAACAAAGAAAAATACAAAAAACCAAACAAACTGAGCAAATATATTTGGAGGCTTAAAGACAAAAAATAAACTATAACATATCCTGGAAAATCATAAAAAGGGCATCACCATACAATAACATTTCAAAAAGATGCAACCTATGTTCAACAGAAAAAATGGTTAATACTATGCAAACCATACTTAGCAACCCTAAATACTAAAGTAGAAATAGTAAACAACTGCAGGCACAAATGGAAATCGTTGTCAGCAAACGCACCCTGAACTGTAAACAACCGAAAAACCGAACAACACGTGCAGCCAATCCGCACGTGCAAACAGTGACACTAGGCCATATAACACCGGCAGTAGGCGACCCAAAACCATCAGTTTAACAATTCTTCCCTCATTATTGTAATGATTTGGCAAAGATTAGAAATTAGAGAGGGAAAAAAAAATTGAAGATGAAATAAATGGGAAAATGTATATCATAATATGAAACCCCTTCACTAGCTGCATGAAGAAACTATCGCAATCCCTCCCGAAGACAGATCTATATGTGTCGCCTGCTCCGAGGCCTTTCGTCCGCCGCTGGATCGGACTCATCAGGGAGACACGGCTGATTGTGTCTGTGTGCTCTTGGCGTCAGATAGAGACACACCACAGTCCATAATTCTGTGGTGTTCCGACCGCCAAGG
>JADBJO010005658.1:5000-7500 GCA_016801955.1 Conus betulinus | reverse complement strand
GAGTGGAAGAGGAAGGGGATCAAATAATGTATTTTAGTGATCTCCAGATCACCTAATATTAAGAACATTAGAAGCAAACAGCTTTGATGCCATTGAATACGCCGGTATTAGGATGTTGACATAAAACGCAATAGCAACAACACACAAAAGCAATAAGACTGTTCTGGTTATCGTTCAGACATACGGCATGTGCAGAAGTGTAGACTTACGGGTTTTTTAATATCACTGTGTGCCGCAGTGTCTTGTTTTTCATTCCCTGAACCTTATACTACGCGGGAGACGTTTACAAACGCACTGATCCTTGAGTACAGATACCGTTTTGAAATTGATAAATTGATTTGTAATTAAAACCAACTAGTCGTCAACTGTAGTTTGTGCTTCAGGGGATAACGTGCGTCAAGCACTGCGAGTTTGGATGGGGTGGCGCCCTCCGGAAGCAGAGCTCACTCATGCCTGTCCCGTGACTAAGCAATTGTTGTCGTCATGTGGGGGGCTTAGTAGGAGGTGTCCTGCGTATGTTAGATCAGAATAGGCTCTTCTGAACACCACCGAAGTCACTTGGCAGCAGTACAGAGTCTCCTCTGATGGGTTGCCTCTTGATGACATGACATTGACTGCTCCCTGTGGATGGTCGGTGCCGGGGACGCCGCGGGCCGGGCAGGGCTGCGTCTGTGGACGAGGGGCAGGGAATAAATGGTGTGGGTGCAATGCCACAGGGACGGCACAGAAGATGGGACAGCACAAAAAAGAAGAAAAAACCGCTGTACGGTACATTCCGCTGTTTTTACAGAACAAGTTATAATGTTTACCGCAGTCAAAGGATTTGGTCTGCTCTTGTGTCGCTCCTTCCTCAGACAAGTCATGCCTCCTTCCATACTAATTGGCATTGACATAGATTGGGAACAAAATTGAATGTGTTCCCGGTTCTTGCAGTAGAAATTTTACACCATAATCCATGCACGGGATACCGAACAGGCTATACTCCTGTCTTTCAAATTAATGCATTAAAACAAAAAATGAAGTTTTTTTTTTCTTGCACGACCCCTAGGCCATGTACTTTGCGAACGTCTCCAGGTGAAACACGTTCCAAAGAGATACAGACAACACATACAACTGAATGTTCTGAAGCTGTCCAACAAGACAATGCCCATATTAACATGACAAATTTTTCGCCGTTTTATTGCACCATGACTGACCATCTGCTGAATGGAATGTACTGCTGTCGACATTTTGCCACCTGGCATCTCATGTGCTGCCTACATGCCAAAACGACGACCCCCCCCCCCCCCCCCCCCCCCCCCGCCTCCCCTGCCTCCCAACCTAATCCATGTGTTTGAACTGTTAAGCTATTGAGGTCACGTGGTGACAGAATCCCTCGGGGTGAACTAAAGCCCTTTCCGTGAAAAGATGTGAAAAGACCCTGCCCAGGTTTTCTTCCACGATTAAACAAACAGACGAAGTCATATGTCGGTCAGCAGCGCCGTTTATTAGCTCACGATGTGTGAATCCAAGAAACTTCTTTCGCACAGCATGTCATGAAAGGAGAGCTCTCGAGAATTAGCTTTGAAGCTTATTTCAGTTTTTTCTTTAAATTCCTGCGGAGAACACTATAGATGTCATGCTGCACACTTATTCCGACACAAAATATTGCTTCATAACATCCATGTGACATAGACATTACTATTACGTTCACACGTGAGTGGTGTATGTTCTAGATCTCTCTCTGTACCTGCAATAGTTTCAGTTTGCGTGTGCTCCAGACGACCACACAGATCCTTTCAGATTACATCTGCAAAACCACGACATTACTATACTATCTTTGCCATGAATGATTACGAGTGTGATAATTTTCACCCAGCACGCCGGCTTTACATTAACTGAAATCATATTCACTTGATATAAGAAGAGTTTACAGAAATCATGTTCACTTGATATAAGAAGAGTTTACTGAAATCATGTTCACTTGATGTAAGAAGAGTTTTACTGAAATCACGTTCACTTGATGTAAGAAGAGTTTACTGAAATCGTATTCACTTGATGTAAGAAGAGTTTACTGAAATCGTATTCACTTGATGTAAGAAGAGTTTACTGAAATCGTATTCACTTGATGTAAGAAGAGTTTTGATATACTGAAATTACTGATCATCACTTGATATAAGAAGAGTTTACTGAAATCATATTCACTTGACATAAGAAGAGTTTACTACTTTGGAATGTTACTAGGCGGCGGTTACTTAATCTGCTACTGGTCAGATTCGTAAAAGTTTTGTGGGCGCAATGTACATACAGCATTTCTGGTTTACTACGCGCGAGATTCGTTAATGTTTCCGGGCAGCAGTTATTTATGGTTGGCTGAGAGCGGCATTCGTCAATGTTTGTAGTGGCAATTATTTTCTTATTTGCTCTAAGGAACATCCGTAGATATTTCTGTGTCTCCGGGATTTACGATTATCGAGTTAAAATGGGTGACAATGCAGTTCTGGATTAAAAAAAAAGAAAA
>JADBJO010005657.1:150800-153300 GCA_016801955.1 Conus betulinus | reverse complement strand
TTCTTTAACGATTTGTGAGGTTTGACTTGAACGCGGTGACAGACAGACAGCCCTGATTCGGGACGGCACTTGGCGGTCGGCTGGGCGGCTATAATCAGCAGTACCTTAGCTTACCTCCCTTTCCCGTTCTTAACCGTCTCTGTTATCTGCCCTTTGATCTGTCCCCCCCCACCCCCCCCCACCCCTACCCCCTATCTCCGCCGTTTCCAGTTGGGGAGTTCGGGTGAAGGTCATCCTGTCGGCTGGACCCTGTTCTTCTAGTCGTGGGCACGCAGGGGTAAACGTTCATCTTGATGTGGTGAATAACGATTTAAGAGGGAAATGGATGAAAAGAAGAACGAAATCAGATCACAGATCTCATTGCAACTCGTTCATCGTCTACGACCGGGGGAGAAGCACAAAGATACAAGGAGAAGAACAGCTGTAAATTTTACAGTAGACTATACAGTACAGTGTAAACAGAGGAAAAGATAATTGAAAAAACGATAAGGGGGGGGGGGGGGGGGGGGGGGGGGAACAAGAAGAAATATAAACGAAAAGTGTGTCATATCATTGAAATGGATGGAGTAGGCGAAGGGGGTGGGGTGGGGTGGGGTGGAGGCGGGGAGAGTTGGGAACACGTCATAACAAAAAACACAAAACAAAACAAAAAAAAAAAAAACCGTTCACCTCTCCCCTCCTCTCCCTACCCTTCACCATCAGTGAAAACATGCATTTCTCACTAGATTTCGTTTAAAAACAAACCAACAACCCAAAGAGTAAGAGGGGGAGATGTGCAGTTTTTCGTTTTTATTTCTTTTTAAAGATAACTTTTGATCAACATTAAACACGGAGACATTCAGTAAACGCGTATATTCTTAAAGTGTATCATATTCACTTTTATGCCCACGCACGCGCGCTCACACACACACACCACACACACACACACACACACACACACACAACACACACACACACACACACACACACACACATACACACACACTCTCTCTCTCTCTCTCTCTCTTTCTCACACACACACACACACACACACACACACACACACACACACACACACACCACACACACACACACGACAACACAGACAGACAGACAGACACATGCACTGACACGTGTATACACACAGACTCTCTCTCTCTCTCTCTGTCTCTCTCTGTCTGTCTGTCTCTCTCTCTCTCTCTCACTCACTCTCTTTCTTTCTCTCGATGATTTATTATGTGACATGTGCGACTCTATAGTGTCAAACATTTGCACGCTTTACGTGCACTGGATATTATTATTACTTCTTATGGTCGTTTCTGTTGCCCTAACATACTAGTGTTGCTTGGGCATAGAAATCCGAACTCACTCTCTCTCTCTCTCTTCTCTCTCTCTCTCTCTCTGTCTCCTCTCTCCTCTCTCTCTCTCTCTCTCTCTCTCTCTCGCGTTTCTGTCTCTTTCTGTCTGTCTGTCTGTCTGTCTCTCTCTCTCTCTCTCTCTCTCTCTATATATATATATATGTGTGTGTGTGTGTGTGTGTGTGTGTGTGTGTGTGTGTGTGTGATGTGGTGTATTGTGTTTGTGTATGTGGATGCGGGCGTGTGTGTGTGTGTGTGTGTGTGTGGTGTGTGTGTGTGTGTGTGTGTGTGTGAGAGAGAGAGAAAGAGAGAGATGAGTGTGTGTGTGTGTGTGTGTGTGTTCCGTGTGTGTGGTGTGGTTGTGCTTTGTGTGTGTGTGTACATACGGTGTGTGTGTGCAATACACGTGTGTGTGTGTGTGTGTGTGTGTGGGTGTGTGTGCGTGAGTGCGTGCGTGCGTGTGTGTGGTGTGTGTGTGTGGTGTATGTGCATGCACACAGAACGCTAGCTACATGCATTGTTAAGGTAAGGGGTGGGTGTTGACTGTCAAAGGCGGGGTTCCTTTCTGTTGGGGTTTCTTTTACATGCGGGTGATGTCTTAGCACTCAATACGGGGTCACGTCGCTCTCTCTCTCTCTCTCTCTCTCTCCTCTCTCTCTCCTCTCTCTCTCTCTCTCTCTCTCTCTCTCATCTCTCTTATCCTCTTCTCCTCTCTCTCTCTCTCTCAAGTCTTTAGTCTCTCTCTCTCTTCTCTCTCTCTCTCTCTCTCTCTCTCTCTCTCTCCATCTCCCCCTCCTCCTCCCTCCCCTCTCCTCTCTCCTCCTCCTCCTCTTCTCTTCTCTCTTCTTCTCCTCCTCCCTCCTCCTCCCCTCCTCCTCTCTCCTCCTCCTCCTCCTCCTTCCTCTACTTCTTCCTTCTTCTTTTCTTCTTCTTATCTTCTTCTTCTTCTCTCTTCTTCTTCTTTCTTCTTCCATACACTTATTGGCTATCTCTCACTGCCTGTCTGTCTGTCCGTTTTTGCGCGATGGTGTGCCCAACTCTCTGTCCGTTAAATGGAAAAGAAGACTAGTGTGTGTCCAAAATCTCTGTCCTTGCTCGAATAAGGTTTTTCAGAGTTCTGTTTTCTTTCCGCTCCCCCCTCCCCCCCCCCACACCCCGCCCCT
>JADBJO010005657.1:140800-145800 GCA_016801955.1 Conus betulinus | reverse complement strand
CCTCCCCCCCCCCTTGCCCTCCTCCCCTCCCTGCACCTCCCCCTTCTCTTTTTCACTCTACTTCTCACCCCGCCCTTCCTCTCTGTCTCTCCCTGTCCCTCTTTCCTCACACCCCATCTACGCCTCCTCTCCCTCCTCTGTGTGTGTGTGTGTGTGTGTGTTGTGTGTGAGAGAGAGAAGAGAGAGAGAGAGAGACTGTGTGTGTGCGTGTGTGCGGTGTGTGCGCGTGTGTGCATGCATGCGTGCGTGCGTGCGCGCGTATGTGTGTGTGAAAGAGAGAGAGAGAGAGAGTGCTGTGTGTGTGTGTGTGACAGAGAGAGAGAGAGAGAGTGATTGTTTCTTTCTGTGTTTCCTCCCCTTTTCACACACCTTTCTTTCCAGCTGTTTCTGTTGCTTGCCTGGCATGTATACACGCATTTCATATGAGATGAAACATGATCAAGGCCGAAGTCTCCTCCACCCTCATCTGTTTAGTCGGTGATGATGCACCTTCTGCCCCCCCCCCCCCCCCCCCCCCCCCCCCCCACTTCTTCCAACAGACAGAAAGTACAGAGTATACTGCACAGGGGGGGGGGGGGGGGGGGGGGGGGGGGGGGGGGGCGTATGGGTGGAGTTACAGGTCGGGGGCAAAGAGGGGAAGGTTAAGGGGGGGGGGGGGGGGGGGGAGAGGAGGAAGGAAGAAGGGAAAGGTAGGAGGGAAATGGGGGAGGGAGGGGTCTCCGAACTGACTTTTGTTGGGTTCCATATCACTGAGGTATAAAGTGGAGTGAAATAGCAGACCAGTCTTGCAAAAGAAGGAGCAAGCAGAAACGCTGAAAATGTATTTTAAACCCCTTAAGTTTTGTCCTCTTGTGAATTAACCCCAAGTTATGGAAAAGTGTATACATAAGCAGAATTTTAGGTTTAAAAAAAAAGGGCTACTTTACCATCGTGCCCATGGCACATCTGCAGAGAAACATTTATTCTGTTTGAATGCTTGGTGTTGACCTCGCTCTATCAGGAGAAAGGTATTGAGATGAATAACTTTGATAATGTCAGTGCTGTTTTATATGGTTCTATGTTGCTGAAATTGCCATGGTTATTCCGCAGTCACAGGTTGCAAAAAATTTTATGAAGATCAACAATTTTGTGTACCACTAGGGTATTTCACTTATGTGAATATGCATATATCAGATGTGGTTTGAAAGTACTAACACTACTGTCGGTGAGAGCGAGAGAGAGAGAGAGGAGAGAGAGAGAGAGAGGGGGGGGGGGGGGGGGGGGGGGGGCAGACAGAAAACAGACAAGAGAGAGGGGGCAGATAGAAGGACAGAGATAGAGAGCAGAGGGTGGAGGTGTGTGTGTTGTGTGTGTGGGGGGGGGGGGGGGGGGGGGGGGGGCGGCGATTCTGATTCAGTTGTCGTTTTCTTGCAGGCTCTAGCTTCGTTTGAAAAGGCGGATACAGATGAGACTTAACGAAGACGTAGTATCAGTGAATGATAACTGTTGAATGAATATACCTGGATTTTATGTACACTTAGCACAGATACGGGGATAGCAAATGTGTTTGTGTGTTTTACGATGTATCCGTTAGCAGAGGACAACAAACAAACGAATTACCAATTAAAAAAAAAGAAAAAGCAAGATGAACTTGAGCAGTTTCTGTAAATGAGCGAGAGAGAGAGAGAGAGAGAGAGAGAGAGAGAGAGTGAGAGAGAGAGAGTGCCAGATGTGACCAGGGGTGGGGGGTGGGGGGGTGGGGTTCATTTTGTAGACAACAACAACAACAAACAACAACAAAGCAGAAAGAAAAGGTAGAAATGGTATAGAACAAAGAATCAAAATAATTAACGTGTTGGTTTCTAAACTGAATTGTATACTTACTTGAAAAGATAGCAAAGAGTTCCCAAAATGTTCACAGACGAAACGAAATTAGCGATAAAGTGCTCGTTGTGATCGTGCTCATTTAAGTTCGAAGAGCACACACAGACCGGAAATGAGTGTGGAACAGACGACGCGTCGGGGGAAAAGAAATGCATAAGAATTAGTTTTTTTTTTTTGTTTGTTTTTGTTTTGTTGTTGTTGTTGTTGTTGCTGCTGTTTTTTTTTTGTGTTGTGTGTGTGTTTTTGCTTTCCAGAATGACTGGCAAGTATGTTATTACAATAAAAACAATGTGTGTGTGTGAGAGAGAGAGAGAGAGAGAGAGAGAGAGAGAGAGAGAGAGAGAGAGAGGCAGTATCTTTAACTCTAGGGTGCGGGTTTTTTGTTGTTGTTTGTTTTTTGTCTTTGTTTTTTTAATTAAATCCCGTTTCTGTACAAATGTCAGGGAAGGTTTGTCGGTCAAGGTGTGATTTTATTCTGTTATGTTTGTTGTTGTTGTTGTGTTGTTGTTTTTGTTTCGTCTTTCTGGTGATGCTGTCTTACGCTAGGCCATCTCAGAGCAGTGTTCACCCCCAAGACATACTTCTGCTACAGTAGCACCTGGGAGACGACTCGGACAGAGTTTTCCTCCGTCTGAAAAAAGAAGAAGAAGCAGAAAGAAAGAAAGAAGGAAGACGCTAAAGGTCTGCCTAGCCGTTAGTACAGTGGTCCAGAGTCAATGACTTTTACCGGAAAAGTCAAGCTGAGAACACCACCACCTCCCACCCTTACGCCGCAGCCTCTCATTTCCGTTTTGTCTGTCTGTCTGTGTCTGTCTGTCTGTCTGTCCTCTTCCCTCCTTTCCCTCCCCTTCCACCCTCACTCCCTCCCTGTCTTTCTTCTCCTACTCCCGCCCTTCCACTCTCTCTCGTCTCTCTCTCTCTCTCTCTGTCTCTCTCTGTCTCCTTGTGACTGTCTGTGTGTCTGTCTGTGTGTCTGTCTCTCTGTCTCTGTCTCTGTCTATCTCTTCTCTCTGTCTCTCTCTCTCTCTGTCTCATCTCTCTCTCTTCTCCTCTCTCGCTCTCTCTCTCTCTCTCTCTCTATCTCTCTCTGTGTAAGGTCACTTAACGTCTTCACTGTTGTGAAGAGGTGGAAGGGGCCCCGTGTGGAGAAGTCTATTCCGTTGCTTTGATCGTAAAGTCTAGCAGTGGTCTTGAATCTTGTGTGTCTGTGTGTATCTCTCTGTCTGTCTGTCTGTCTGTCTGTCTCTCTGCCTCTCTCTGTCTCTCTCTTGGTTGTGTGCGTGCGCGCGCCATGTGTGTGTGTGTGTGCGCGTGCGCGCCCGCGTGCGCGCAGACAAAGCGGCAGACAGAGAGACAGAGAGAGACGAACAATGAAACGGAAAGAGTCATGTCTGAAATTGAATACAAGCTGCAGATGTATGACATTTGACAAAAGGTTTGGCGGCGACTCAGCTGAAGCCAAAATTATTGATATATCTGTAGAGAGAAAGAAGGGGACGTGGAAATGGGAAGGCAGAGGAGGCTGGGGGGGGGTGGGGGTGGTGAGTCATGGTGATTTTCTTCTGTTCCTCCTCCTCGTCTCCTTTGTTTCAAACGCTTGCCCCTTCTCCTCCACTAGTTAGTTCCCTTTTCATTTTTTGTGGGTTTTTTTTTTGTTTTTTTTGTTTTTTTTTACATTATTGCTGTTTTTCCCCCCGTTGTGTCATTGCCTCAATCATCAGATCAGGGTCTTTTAATTAAAGCGAAAATTTGACATTTTTTTAAGCCTCGACCACGTTAATTTTTTATTTGTATTTTATTTTATTTTATTTTATTTTATTTATTTATTTATTTTGGGAAGCAAAATATGGAGCTAGGATTTTGCAGCAGTATTTGCAAAATCCAAAAAATCCTACCAGTATTTGCAAAATCCTAGCAGTATTTGCAAAATCCTAGCAGTATTTGCAATCCTAGCTCCATTTCTTTCTTTTCTCTCACGCTGAAAAGACACAACATACACATACACACACACACACAAGAAGAGAAAGAAGGAAAGCACCTGATTTCGTTTTAAAGAAAAAGAAAAAAAACAAAAAAAAACAAAAAACAAAAAAACAACTAAAGAAGGCAATAAAGCCGGAAAAGAACCCCGAACACTGCGTACACGTGACGTAGGGTAGGAGTGGTGGCAACACATGCCACCGTCGTGTGTTGATCCACCACAGCGTCGTTTAGTATCCACCTGTCTGAGGGTACTGGAAGAATGGCAGCGGGTCTCTCGCCGTCCCGTGTGGCCTCATGGATGAAAGAAGTGCAAACCGTGGTACCATGTTGTAGATTGGGTTGGATGTTCCAGATGGACAATGGAAGTGTTGATTATGACCTGTTGTGAGGAAGAGAAAACAAGGATTGCAGCACCATACACTCCCTATAACCTCACACACCCCACAGTTTACTCACACACACACACCACACACACACACACACACACACACACACACGGTCTCATGCAAGCAAGCACAACCGCAGATATCTCGACAGACAGACAGATAGATCGAAAGATAGAGAGATGATAACAAAAGCTCATCGACCGACTCGCTCTCACATTCATCTGTGTCTTTTCCTTCACCCATCCCCCCCACCCCCCCCACCCCCACCCCCGAATTGATGATCCACTGCATCTTTGATGCAGACAAGATCAAGTTTGTGTTTTAAAGTCAGGATCTTATTTTTTTTTTATTTTGAACCGTCATTTTTTTGGGTATTCTCCTTCGCGCCATCACTGGCGACAATTCTGCGATTGGTAGTAAGGCGCTCTGTGCGGTGGAATTCATGCTCTGCAAGACGCTGGACTTGTACCAACATAAAGCAAACCTGGGAGAGAGAGAGAGAGAGAGAGGAGAGAGAGAGAGAGAGAGAGCGCAAAACCCGCGGATAGGAAGTGACGTCGTGAACCGGAAGTATTTACAGGGAAATCTCTTTGTAGGTGTTACGAAACAAAAAACCAGAAAACACACACACACACACACACACACACAACGAGTTTTGGGTTTTGTCTCTCTTTATTATGGTGTATATGTTTCCAACTAAGTTTCAAGAAGTTTCCACTTCACACACATGTTACGGGTAAAACGCGTGCTTGGCGTGATCAGCTGACG
>JADBJO010005657.1:123300-125800 GCA_016801955.1 Conus betulinus | reverse complement strand
CAGAATTTCAGTGTTGTTTGTTCAGGCAGAGTGTGGGAGTGTGCAGATTCACAGAATTTCAGTGTTAACCTGTTTGTTCAGGCAGAGTGTGGGAGTGTGCAGATTCACAGAATTTCAGTGTTAACTTGTTTTGTTCAGGCAGAGTGTGGGGGTGTGCAGATTCACAGAATTTCAGTGTTGTTTGTTCAGGCAGAGTGTGGGAGTGTGCAGGTTCACAGAATTTCAGTGTTAACTTTGTTTGTTCAGGGCAGAGTGTGGGAGTGTGCAGATTCACTGTCGTCAGTCAGTGATAACTGGGTTTGTTCAAGCAGAACGTGGAAAGGTAGGATTCAGAGAGACGCATCGTCATCGGCTCGGCGGCTTTACAGGGGGAACTTTGTTGTTGAATAGTGTGTGTGTGTGTGTGTGTGTGTGTGTGTGTGTGTGTGTGTGTGGTGAGAGAGAGAGATAGAGAGAGAGAGAGAGAGTGCGCGTTTGTACGTGGTGTGTGTGTGTGTGTGTGTGTGTGTGGCCATATGAAACCAGAGGTTTTGTGGGGCACAGATGATCAAGTCCAGACATTCAACTAAACTAAACTAATCCCAGCGTTGTCACATCTTGCAACATAACATTAGTAGCAGAAAGAAAAAGCACAGTGTGTATCAGAGTCTGATTAAATTTTCTGTCTCCGAAGAGAAAAACACAACAGGATATACTGGGCAAGTACAGGTTGGAAGCAGTCCAATAACATGAGCTCCGAGGGTTTTGTCATGTTTAGTCTGTGGTGGAAAATCTGTTTTTATGATCCTTGTCATCAGGTCATAACGTTGTTGGTCAAATAATTTGCAGTCGTCGAGAAAATGTAGTTCGTCCTCAACAACGTGGCATGTCGTGCATAATCTGTTTTTTCTCTGTCAGTGTTGGTATAACGGCCCCTCTCAATTTGGAGTTCATGGGCGCTTATTCGTAATCGGTTAGTGCTCGTCTGCAATCTGTGTCAGTGTGTTGCTCCAAATAACCCGCCTGTTTTGTATTCGGTGTAACTGTGGCATAAAATTTGAGCTTGGGTGTTTTTCGTTCTTTTGTTTCTTCCAGAACTCAATATAAAACGTTTCCAGCTTCGCATTGATTAGAAACTTCAGGCGAGTCACACTAAATGTACCCTGATTTTCCCAGACGTGCTGTAATCCTATCGTTGACAAGGTTTGTCGTATAAACTTCGTCCATTTGCTTTTCTTCGGTGCCCTGAGAGATCATTGACTGATAAATCTGTTGTTGATAAGAGTCTTGGTCTGACTGTAATATGTGTATCCAGAATGCGATAGTCTGGGTTATCACTTTAAAAGTAATCGGGAATCTCCCCAGTTCGCCCCAAACTGGTAATGTCATTGCTTTTCTATGAAATCTTAATAATTGCCTGCAGAATTTAATGTGTGCAGTTTCATGTGCGAATTTGTTTGCAAGACAGGTTTTGAACAATTGCTGCATTTTCTTTTCTTGACATATTTCATCTTTGTATGTGTGTGTGTGTGTGTGTGTGTGTGTTGTGTGTGTGTGTGTGTGTGTGTGTGTGTGAGTGCATGCACGCGCATGTTTGTGGGAACGTGCTTGAGTATAACCTCTGTGTGTGTGTGTGTGTGTGTGTTTGTGTGCGCGCGCGCGCGCGCGGTCGCATAGAACGAGCTGCCGTTATCTCAGTGTACACATACTTTTTCATCAGTTGACAAACCGCAGCTAACCACATATCCGATCCGCTTCAGTACCGAAAGAGAGTTCGATGAAACTGGAACTAGTCGTCAATCAGATGTCACAGCATGGCTTGTTCCGACAGGAACAGTTCCAGACAGACAGTCTGCAACTTTCCATTCGCACAGTCTTTGAAACAGCCAGCTCAGGAAACGAACAGAAAAGTAGGATAACTCTGGCTCCCCGTGACGAAATCTTTCCAGGCCCCATGACTCCCGAACGTACGACCCCCGAATTGGTTTATGGGTCTGTAATCAGTTCATCATGGGAGCAAGAGTGGCCATACTTGTTTGTTTGTTTGGGTTTTTTGTTTTTACCTGTCGACTGTTCCCTGCCTCATTTTAAGATTTTCTGGCAGCTCGGAAGAGCTCGCGATTGGCTGCGTCATTCGACAGCCGAGATAGCCTGTATCCACCACCACCACCACCACCACCACCACCACCACCTCCTTCTGTTTCTGAGCGGAAGGAAGGGTGTGGGAGAGGGGGACTTGGAGGACGGAGCACTGGAGGAGAGGCGGTAATAAAGGGGGGGCTCCAGGGAGTTACGGAGGTTCGCGTCCCAAGTGGTCTAGTGGTTAGGATTTCGTCACGGAGGTTCGCGTCCCAAGTGGTCTAGTGGTTAGGATTTCGTCACGGAGATGGCGTAAGCTCCAAGCTCGTGACTTGGAGCACAGCACAAAAGGGGCCTTTTTGTTTCCATGTCACCCGAGTTGGGGAAGGGGGGGGGGGGGGGGGGGGGGGGGGGGGGGCGACAAGGAAAGCCACCGACCATT
>JADBJO010005657.1:103300-110800 GCA_016801955.1 Conus betulinus | reverse complement strand
TTTTTTTCTTGTTTCACTTTCTGTACATGAACGTGCAAGTTAAAGTCTCTCCTTCACTCACCACATCCTCGGAAGACTGGAGTGTGGATGCCTATGTCGCGAGATGATAGCTAATGGGGTTTAACACATACAAACACTGTGACTTCGATTCCCCCCTCCCATCCCCCCCTCCCCCCCCCCCCCCCCCCCCCCCCCCAACTCACTCCTGTCACCCTGTCACCTGCACCGTGTGACCGGCCTGGAATGTCGCTAGTGAGAGTGCGTGTTATTATACTTAGCCCGGGTGACCGACCTCCACTATTCATACCACCGTGTTCTACTGTTCAGCTGGGAAACTTCAACATGTACCTAACAGTTATCACCACGATTCTGGCGCGCGCGCACGTGTGTGTGTGTGTGTGTGAGTGAGAGAGAGAGAGAGAGAGAGAGAGAGAGAGAGAGAGAGAAGAAGAGCAGCTGTTCTTACTGAAAGCTACCTTGGCGGAGGGTTGGAGGGGGACAGAGTTTAGGGATGGGAGGTCAGATTGTGTGTTCAAGTGGGGGGAGGAGAGAGTATCGGGGATCAAGGGGGTGGATTGGGGATAAAAATGTGTGTGCGCGAGCGCGCGCGCATCTGTGTTTGTGTGTGTGTGCGTGCGTGCGTGTGTGTGTGTGTGTGTGTGTGGTGTGGGGGGGGGGGGGGGGGGGGGGAGGGGGTGGGGGGGGGGGGGGGGGGGGGGGGGGGGGGGGGGGGAGGGGGGTGGGCCGGCAGCAGCACATTCGAAAGTTTACGAAAGGCCACTTAGTCATGTTTATTTTTTTTTTAACTGTCTGTCTGGGTTTTGCTGGTCTGTTTCCCCCCCTCTGTTTGACTGTCTGTCTGCTGGTCGGGTCGGTCTGTCTCTGTGTGGGGAACATCCCCCCCCCCCCCCCATCTCTCTCTCTATCCTTACTTGTTTATTTTTTTCCCCCTTCCCCCGTTGTTTTCTCTTCTCTCTCTTCTCTGGTTCTCTCTCTCTCTCTCTCTCCTCTCTCTCTCTCCTCTCTCCTCCACTCTCTTCCCCCTCTCGTCACTCCTCTCTCTCCCTCCTCTCCCTCTCTGTCCTCGCTCCCTCCCTCCCTCTCTCTCTGTGTCTCTTCGCCAGTTTACGCCCAATCACACACACACGGAAGACCGCGTTTCTGACGATCCTTTAAGCACTGAAAAGTGATAAAGACATTTTTTTTTTTTTTTTTTTTTTTGCTGTCCCAACCTCTGCGCCACCTCAGAGGCAGTGCACCCACGCCGCTCATTCCGACACCCTGTCCACAGCCACGGCCCGGTAGGCCCCGCCGCAGCCCCGGCACCGGCAATCCCACAGGGAGCAGTCGATGTCAAGAGTCGTCAAGAGGCAACCCACCGGAGGGAGACACTGCACTGCCGCCGAGTCACTTCAGCGGTGTTCAGTGGCGCCTGTTCTGATCTAACATACGCAGGACAAGGGCGCCACCACTCCGTCCAACGACAGCCCCCATGGACTCGCCGATACCGGTGACCCCGACGGAACCAAACCAAGGCCACAGACGTGGAGAGGACATCGAAACTGAGGTCACCATGAGAGCAGGGCATGAAGGGCCACAGATTTGAGACTTTTTTTTTTTTTCATGCTGATCGATGAGAATGAGGATGATTAAGATGATGCTACGGATTTCCATTTCGGTCTGAGACTACATGACAGGGCTGTACTCTACGCTTCCTTTCATAATATATCCCGGCGTCAACCAGGCCCGAGAGATACAGACACCTGCAGTGTTGTCAGGAAATTTGAGCAACACTCTCAGAAACGCATCCATTAGTGGATGAAACTCGACTGTGTGGTCCCAGTCTTCCCAACTGAGTCCGCAGCAAACTCAACTCTGGGTAGGAGCCGGTCGGGGCAGAAAAACCCACATGACTTCTGATGGGATTCGAACCCACGACCTCCCCAGCCGGGAGTCCGCGACGCTAACCACTTCGCCACTGGAGCGTGCGTGCGGCGTGAAATCGAACTGGAACCTGGTGTTATTACCTTTCCATGTGTTTGAAGAGAGATAATGCAGACGTTCCTGTATCGTTGACAACTACAGAACATTGTAAAGGAAGGGTGGGACAAGTCACAGTATTACTAGCTGTGGATTTGGATTTATTGCCACTGTGATCCAGTCTCACGATTGTCGAGGGGGAAGAGTTACTTGTGGTTTTGTGACGCTTTTTTTTTTTTTTTTTTTTTTGGACAGCTCCACAATTCAGATTCCGTTGAATAAGATTTACTTTTATTTATTTGTTTTATTCTTTTATCCTTTATTGGCTACATTCAAGTATATCATCTATCTTTTTCCTTCCCTGTTCCATTTTCTGTGCCACCTCAGTGGCATTGTACCCACGCCGCCGCTCATTCGGACACCCCCGTCCGCAGCCCAGCCTTGGCAGTCCCGTCGCAGCAGCCCGGCACCGGCAATCCACAGGGAGCGGTCAGTGTCAAGTCGTCAAGAAGCAAACCCACCCACAGGAGGAGACACTGCACTGCTGCCGAGTCACTTCAGTGGTGTTCAGTGGCGCCCGTTCTGATCCAACACACGCAGGACGCAACTGCTAAGCCCCCTACGGGCGACAATAATTGCTTAGTCGCGGAGCCGGCGTGGGTGAGCTCCGGAAGGCGCCATCACGTCCGTCCAACGACAGCCCCCATGGACTCGCCGATACCGGTGACCCCGACGGAACCAAAACCAAGACCACAGACGCGGAGAGGACATCGAAACTGAGGTCACCATGAGAGCAGGGCATGAAAGGGCCACAGAATTTGAGAGTTTCTTTTATGCTGATCGATGAGAATGAGGATGATTAAGATGATGCTACGGATTTCCATTCCGGTCTGAGACTGCATGACAGGGCTGTACTCTATGCTTCGTTTCATAATATATATCCCCCGGCGTCAACCAGGCCCGAGAGATACAGACACCGGCAGTGTTGGTCAGAAAATTTTGAGCAACACTCTCAGAGATGCATCCATTAAGTGGATGAAACTCGACTGTGTGGTCCCAGTCTTCCCAACGGAGTCCGCAGCAAACTCAACTCTGGGTAGGAGCCGGTCGGGGCAGAAAAAATCCCACATGACTCTGATGGGAATCGAACCCACGACCTCCCAGCCGGGAGTCCGCGACGTTAACCACTTCACCAAGGCGGCTGGTTTATCATCTATCTTTTTGTATGGGCGTAATATCTGTTTAATTAACACCTTTCTATGTCGTCTCTGCTCTCTCTTGGTCTCTCTCTGTCTCTGTCTCTCTATTCTCTCTGTCTCTCTCTCTCCCCTCCCCTCTCTGTCTCTCTCTCTCTCTCTCTCTCTCTCTCTCTCTCCTCTCCTCTCTCTCTCTCTCTCTCTCTGTAGGTGTCTGCTCGTGCGCATGTGTCCCATCTCACTTCCATGGCTACGGCTGTGAAGGGGAACGTTGTCGCCCTGTTCTCAGTGACGTCATACCTGCAGGTATTGCAAAATTCACGCCCCTCTCCTCCTCCTCGTGACTGTCGGTGCTCCGGGAAGGGGAAACAGGGGGTGATGAGGCGTCTGGTTCGTCGAGTTCTGTGTGTGTGTGTGGTGTGTGTGTGTGTGTGCGCGCGCGCGCGCGCGCGCGCGTGTCGGTGTGTGTTGTCGTGTGTGTATGTGTGCGCGCGCATGCGCTCCCGTGCCTGCGTGCGTGAGCATGTTTTGTACGTCTGCGCACGTTTCTGTGCGTGCGCACGTTTGAGAGCGTGCGTGCGCGTGCTTTACGTTTGTTTGTACATATGTTCGTGTGTGCATTGTTTTACAGAGAGAGAGAGAGAGAGTGTGTCTGTGTATGTGTGTGTGCGCGCGCGCGCTCCAGTGCCTGCGTGCGTGAGCACGTTTGTACGCGTGCGCACGTTTCCGTGCGTGTGCACGTTTGTGAGCGTGCGTGCGCGTGCTTACGTTTGTTGTACATATGTTCGTGTGTGCATTTCGTTTACAGAGAGAGAGAGAGAGAGAGAGTGTGAGTGCGTGTGTGTGTGCGTGTGTGTGTGTGTGTGTTTGCGCGCGCGCGCGTGTGCTCCCGTGCGTGCGTGCATGAGCACGTTTGTACGCGTGCGCACGTTTATGTGCGTGTGCACGTTTGTGTGCGTGCGCGTGCGTGTGCACGTTTGCTGTACATATGTTCGTGTGTGCATTGTGAATTCGTTTACAGAGAGAGAGGGGAGAGAGAGAGAGTGACAGTGTGTGTGTGTGTGTGTGAAAGTAAACGTCGACTGTTATGTAATCTGAGCGACTCGATCGAGCGCATTCTGCTAGCGTTGCTGTTCGACGACGCTTTCAGTATATGCTGCGAACGGTCTGCGTTTTGTTTGTTTGTCTGTCAGTTTTAGTGTGTGTGTGTGTGGTGTGTGTGTGTGTGTGTGTGTGTGTGTGTGTGTGATGTAAACTTCAGAAAATGTCTCTTTTTGTTGATACCACGTAACCAATAACACCCCCCCCCCCCCCCCCCCTTTTTTTTTTTTGTTGTTTTGTTTTTTTGATAGTGGTGGTATACACTCATAATAGATGTCCGTTTTTATGTCTCCCGTCTTTTGGTTATGTCGACCCTTGTGTCTGTCCCCCCCCCCCCCCCCTCTCTCTCTCTCTCTCTCTCTCTCTCTCTCTCTCTCTCTCTCTCTCAACTTCCCTCTCAACTTCCCCCCTCCCTTTCGCCGTCTCTTTTCGCCGTCTCTTTCAGATTATATCAGTGGTAACCTTTGTTGTATCATTGTTCATTGTCAGGTAGTTTGCTCGATAGTGTAGTATGAAGCTAATTATTCGTTGACGTGTGTGATCTGATATGTAGCGCGATGACTGATTGCAGTCTAGGTCTGTTGTTGTTGTGTTTCTGAGAGGGTGGTGGAAGGGGATAGGTGGCGGAGGGGTGGGGGTGGGGGATATTTCTTGAATCGTTTGATGTTCAGCTTAACGTTCCTCTTTATCTGTGGTCCGCCTTTTTCAAAGGAGTCTGTGTTTCATCGTGTCTGTGTTCGACCGGAGGAGGCTCTGTCGTTCATCCTGTTCACCCTGTCTGGAAATTCACCCAGCGGAGGTTGTGTCTCTCACTGTGTCTATGTCCCACCGTGTCTAAACGTTCACCCAGCGGAGGTTGTGTCTCTCACTGTGTCTATGTCCCACCGTGTCTAAACGTTCACACCCCCAGCGGAGGTTGTGTCTCTCACTGTGTCTATGTCCCACCGTGTCTAAACGTTCACCCAGTGGAGGTTGTGTCTCTTACTGTGTCTATGTCCCACCGTGTCTAAACGTTCACCCCAGCGGAGGTTGTGTCTCTCACTGTGTCTATGTTCCACCGTGTCTAAACGTTCACACCCAGCGGAGGTTGTGTCTCTCACTGTGTCTATGTTCCACCGTGTCTAAACGTTTCACCCAGCGGAGGGAGTTGTGTCTCTCACTGTGTCTATGTTCCCACCGTGTCTAAACGTTCACCCAGCGGAGGTTGTGTCTCTCACTGTGTCTATGTTCCACCGTGTCTAAACGTTCACCCAGCGGAGGTTGTGTCTCTCACTGTGTCTATGTTCCCACCGTGTCTAAACGTTCACCCAGCGGAGGTTGTGTCTCTCACTGGGTCTATGTCCCACCGTGTCTAAACGTTCACCCAGCGGAGGTTGTGTCTCTCACTGGGTCTATGTCCCCCACCGTGTCTAAACGTTCACACCAGCGGAGGTTGTGTCTCTCACTGGGTCTATGTCCCACCACCGTGTCTAAACGTTCACCCAGTGGAGGTTGTGTCTCTCACTGGGTCTATGTTCCACCGTGGTCTAAACGTTCACCCAGTGGAGGTTGTGTCTCTCTCACTGGGTCTATGTTCCACCGTGTCTAAACGTTCACCCAGTGGAGGCTCTGTCTCTCACTGGGTCTATGTTCCACCGTGTCTAAACGTTCACCCCAGTGGAGGCTCTGTCTCTCACTGGGGTCTATGTCCCACCGTGTCTAAACGTTCACCCAGTGGGAGGCTCTGTCTCTCACTGGGTCTATGTTCCCACCGTGTCTAAACGTTCACCCAATGGGGGCTCTGTCTCTCACTGTGGGTCTATGTTCCCCACCGTGTCTAAACGTTCACCCAATGGGGGCTCTGTCTCTCACTGTGTCTATGTTCCACCGTCTCTGTGTTCAACCTCATGAAATGTCTCTGTGTTCCACTGTGTCTAATTTTTCACCGGTATGAAATGATATCATTCCTACTCCTCCCTCTTCTCTCTTGCTCCCCCCCCCCCCTTTTCTCTCTCTCTCTCTCTCTCCTCTCTCTCTCTCTCTCTCTCTCTTCTCTTCCGCCCCCCACCCCCCCTCCTCCCACCACCTACCGACGCCCCTTTCTGTCGGTGAAGATTAAGTTGTTGCATTGAGCAGTACATTACAACAGGAGAGGGATGAAGTGTCAACCAACAGCTGTTGTGCGTGAAACAATACGTTTGCACTGCTGGCCTTTCGTCTACACCACTGGATCTGCCCTCAGAGATACTTTGACCTTTAGGGAGCATGTCGGCTTCACCCTATCCCTTCCTCCCTCCCCCTCTCTCTGTCCCTCCCTCTCTCTGTCTCTTCCAACCTGCGACTTATGGATGGGTGGGCGTCTCAAGGCGTGCTTTTTCTTAGATGGATGTCTTGCCTCAGTGCAGAAGGGACACCTGTTCTAGGTTGGGAAATTCAATCCTTATGAAGGTCACTTTAGTTCCTCCTCGACCAGATCCAGCTGGAACTCTTTTCGGCTGACTCTGCCTTTGCCTTCAGGGTTCTGGTCCTCATCTTACCTGGAACCTCGGGCTGTTTCATGAGGCCATAAGCTGAAGAGCCTACAAATCCCTCGCTTCAACTCGGTGGCGAAGGCCTGGGCCTAGAAGCCGGATTCCCTCAGACTCCTCGCTAGACTGGCATCCTAACGTGGTGACAGCCCTACGTGGCCCTTTGCGGTCGGCTGGGCTATAAGCACATTACCCAGACTGGCATCCTTCTCAGCCTCATAGAGAGGCGCTTGCTGCATTCTGCTTTCGTAATGCACAGTGGGTCCGATCAGAATCACTCGTTTTTTTTTATCATCCTGAGTGGAGAACAATCTCCGCTCTCATGCCGCTCTTCCTGATGATCGCCGGATGGTTCTCCCATTCTGGAAGGTCGACTGTGCGTTCCCTGTCGTCTGCTCCATCCAGTAAACCCAGCGTTCCATGCTCTTGACATCACAGCTGCTCCTGACCATGATTTGCGGCCTCCTCCTACCGTGCAGAACTTTATTTGCTGTAGCGTGTGGTGGCGTAGAGCGTCCTCCAGCAGCACTGACTGCATGTGCGATCTCCTTGAGTTCTTGGTTGTGCCTCCATGTGTGCCTTCCCTGGGTTAGTGCTGCTTTTCATGAACTCAGGACATGTTCCACTGTTTTTGTTTGCCGTGACAGAGAGGACACGTAGGGTCGGTCTGTCTGTCTGTCTGTCTTTCTTTCTTTCCTTTCTTTCTTTCTTTCTGT
>JADBJO010005657.1:92500-98389 GCA_016801955.1 Conus betulinus | reverse complement strand
TCTTTCTCTCCCCCTTTCCCCCCCCCCCCCCCCCTGGGATGTACATCGTGGTGTGCTTCGTCAACGTTGGTGGCTGTTGACCTTTTAGAAGCTGAGGGAAGAAGCAGTCAGGACGGAACGTGCTGCTGTCTCAAAGTTGGTTTGTTGCAACCGTCACGCACACCAGGTCGCCTGGAAATGGCAACCGCAGTCAGCTTGGCGTAAAACGGTATCGGCGACATAGTAGTAATAATCATCATAAATAATGATGACGATTACGACGACGACAGTGTCCATGTAAAAGGAGGGGGGGGGGGGGGGGGGGGGGGGGGGTGTCAGAAAGGAAATCCTGGTTCGGGCCTCGCCGATTTGGAAAAAGTTTTGCTATCAACAGCGCAGCCAGCCAGCAGCAGTGAGGCTCCCTGACAAGTGTTCGAACCGGTTGGCCGTTGTCGTGTGCATCAGCGGTGTTGTGTTGTTGTTGTTTTTTTTTTTGGTGGGGCCTCCACTCACCTCTTTTTTTCCCCATACTTGTGTGTGTGCGCGCGCGAGCGTCGCGTGCGCGGCGTGTGTGTGTGCGCGCGTGTGTGTGTTGACAACTCTCACGCGCCATACAAGTCTGAACGTTCATTGTTATTGCCTTACTAATGACATTTTCTTGCTGACTGGAATGACTTTTTTTTTTTTTTTTGCGGTTTCACACAGAGCGTCGGGGATTTATTTACGTGGGTGGTGAAGTGACACTTCTTCTCTCCGTATGTCACAAAAAGATAACGGGGGGGGGGGGGGGGGGGGGGGGGGAAGGAACGAGAGAGCAGGTCCGGACATCGTCCGGAAGAAGAAGAAGAAAAACTCTTGAGTCCGAGAAGACGAAAAGAAGATCAGGCAAGGATGATGTCAGAAGTGCGCGACGAAGACGGACAACAGGAAGGGGAGAGCAACAAGCTAAAAAAGGAGAGAGAAGACGGGCGGAGAGAGAGCGAGAGAGAGAGAGAGAGAGAGAGAGATCAATGTTAAGGTATTTAGGCATCAATGTGTTATCTCACGGCAATTTTCCTTCACCTAAGCGTTTGCAGTCATCTCTCTCTATCTCTCTCGTTCTCCACTCGCTCTCTCTCTCTCTCTCTCTCTCTCTCTCTCTTCTCACACTTGATGGCGATGTTTCTCAGAATGAACGATAAATTTAATAACCAGCAGCTCAGAGCTCAGCTCAGCCAGCCGCTGCCAGCTGACGCCGTTCATCCATAGCGACAGGCCTAGCTTGCCATGCCACCATTGTCGTGCTGTGTGTGGTACATGTGTTTGAACAACGGGTTTGCGCTGTGCTGTCGATGGATATCTGGAGATGTTGTTTTCTCTGTCGATGTCACAAGTCTGTCACCCCCCTCCTCTGTCTGTCTCCTCCCCGATCTTGTCTTGTCATCCTATCGCCCTGTCGGTCTGTCTCTATCTCTGTCACGTCTGGTGTTATATGTCCTGTCTGTGCGCCCGGTTTCTGACTGTCTGTGTCTTGTTTTTGGTCCTTCTTGTTCTGTATTCGGTCCTCGCCTGTCCTGCCTCTGTCTGTCGTCTGTCTGTCCTAGCCGCCCTTCGCTCCGCGTCTGTCTGTCTGTCTGTCTGTCTGTCTGTTGACTGTCTCTCGCATCCCTCCGGTCATGTCTGTCCTCCCGTCACTTCTACCCTCACCTCGTCCCGCTCTTCCTCTCTCTCCTCCTCTACCCTCTCGACTCCTCTCCGCTCTCTTCTCTCTCTACTCTCTCCTCGCTAGCTCCTCTCTATGCTCGTTCTAATTGGTCCTCCCCCCTATCTTTCTCTTTGTCTCCTCAATCTGCCTATCTGTATGTCCCTCATCTATTCTCTCACCGTAATCTGTTATTATGTCCCCCCTAACCCCCCCCCGCATTTTCCGTCTGTCACTGTCTACCTCTTTCCGGGGGTTCTCTCATTCCGTCCCTACCTCTTTCCTTTCGTCTCCCGTTCTGTCTGCTGTTTTCCCCTGTCCCCTCGTGTTCTTCCCTGTCGCTTGCTCCTTCTGCCCCTGGTGTGTGTTCTGTGTGTGTTCTGTCTGGTTCTGTGTGCGTGCTCTGCGGCGTGCGTGTCTCGCGTGAGCTCCTCCTCCTCTACGCACGCATCGCACAATTGGTCGCTCCCCCCCACTCTCTTTTTTCTCGCTGTCTCCTCAATCTGCCTATCTGTCTGTCCCTCATCTACTTTTCTCTCACGTAAATCTTTTATGTCCCCCGGTTTCCGTATGTAATGTCCTACCTCGTTCTTCTTCTCCGTCTCCCTGTCTGTACTGTCTGTCTGTCTGTCTCTCTCTCTGTTCTCGTCTCTGTTTGCCTAGTGCGTGTGTGTGTGTGTGTGTGTGTGTGGGTGTGTGTGTGCGTGGCGTGCGTGCGTGCGTGTGCGCAGTGACGCGTTATCTACGCCCTGCAAAGTTCACCTAACTGCGCAAAACCTTGCCATAATACATGAAATTGGCTAAGACAAAGTTTAAGACACCCCAAGCGTCTGATGCAATCTTCTTTCCGTGGAAATCCTCTTTGTCAAATGTCATCTTGGTTGGTTTGGAAGACGAACTGGAGTTTGTGGACGGAAAGAATCTGAAAGCAAGAGGCAAGACTGACTTCGGCTTAGGTCTTGTGAGGTTAGCGTATTACGGCAAGTTAAGTCCTGTGTGCGATACGTGGTGAATCATGGACTTAGCGCGTGCCAGTGTGATTGTAGACGCTGGTCCGGAGATTTGAAACCCACGGTTTCTGACTGCAAACGCGGAGTTCACAGCCAGATGTTGCGAGTTTGAATCCCGGTGGAGTGCCCATGCAAGATTTAACACACACACACACACACACACACACACACACACACACACACACACACAACACACCTCACACACACGCACACCACACGCACACACGAACACACAAGTGTTGCACACACACACACACGCACAACACACACACACACACACACGTTGCACACACACACACACCACACACACTCACACAACACCTCCCACCCACACACACACCACACACACACAATCTCTCACTCTCTCCCTCTCTCCTCTTGTCTCTCCTTCTCTCCCCTCTCTCTTCTCTCTCTAAACTCGTTCACACACACACACACACACACACACACACACACCACACACGTCACACACCTCTCTCTCTCTCTCTCCCTCTCTATCTCTCACTCTCTGTCTAACCTCTCCTCACTTCACACACAACACACACACACACAACTCACACACACACAAAACACACACCACACGCACACGCGCGCGCGCGCGCACACACACCAACACACACACACAACACACACACTCTCTCTCCTCTCTGTCCTCTCTCTCTCTGTCTCTCTCTCTCACTCACTCACACACAAACACACCCTCACACACACACATACACCACGCACACACGCGCGCGCGCGCGCGCGCGCACACACACACACACACACACACACACACACACACCACACACACACACACACACACACAAAGCCCAACTGAGCAGTTCTAGCAGTCGGTCTTGACGTGTCGTCCTTGCCATATGTCTGTGTAATGTTAGGACTCCCACAACTCTCAAGTCCTCACTCACCTCACGCTCACCTGCCTTCCCCTCCTTGTCTCCTAACACCTATACACACAGCTCTTCTCCTCTCTCTTCTCTCTCTCTACACACATATACACACGCATCCCCTCACTCACTCTCTCTCTCTCTCTCTCTCTCTCTCCCTCTCTCTCTCTCACACACACACAACACACACACACACACACACACCACACACAGACACATTACGAGCGCGCGCGCGCTCAGCTATCGCGCGCACGCAACACGCACCACACGCACATACACACACCACACACTCTCTCTCTCTACCTCCTCTCTCTTCCTCTCCGCACATCACGATCAACCTCACACACACACACACACAAACACACGCTATCACACACACTCACACGTACTCACTTCGCACATCTCTCTCTCTCTCCCCCCGCACTCTCTCGATCTACCGAGCGCTCGCGCACAAGCACACACACGCCTATCTCTCTTTCTCTCTCATCTCTCTCATCTCTCAGGCACACCACGCACACACGCACGCAACACAGCACACACACCACACACACACACGCCACACACACACACACGGATCACCCGTGCCTTATGCCTGGAAATAGAATCACAGAATGTGGGCATGAGCATTTGACATTGATCTTGAACCTGCATGTAACTGTTATTGATAAGACGACGTGTTGTTGCCATCAAAGGTGTTTATGACGGTGTGTGTGTGTGGTGTGTGTGTGGTGTGTGTGTGTGGTGTGTGTTGTGTGCATTTTGTTTTGTTATGCATTCACGAGTCTGCGCTTTTGGCTGATATTTCATGCCTGCACAGCACAAGTCTTCGTGCGTTATTGTCGTACCATGAAGAGGCGTTGGAGGTGGAGTCCACCGGGCTTGTCTGTCGCTGGGCTGTCTGTGTTCTTCAGGTTTGTGGTGAATTGAGCCATGTTAACGGTTGTGGTCTGCATGGTCACGTCATGTTTCCTGACGATCTGACAAAGCATATACAGCTTTTTCTGCCTTTTTTTTTTTTTTTTTTTTTTTTCCAGATGAGGACAATGTGAACCACCAAAAAAAAGAGAAGAGGTGGATTTCGGTCTCGGGGGGGGGGGGGGGGGGGGGGGGGGGGAGTCACCGCCTTCGGTGCTCCATTGATCAGACAACTGATGCCAGAAAAAAAAAAAATCCAAAGGAAACACCATGGAAAGCCACGGTTATGAAAACTCTGAGAATACTGAGACGTCGGGTTCTCGATCTCCAATAAGGTGTCAGAATGAGTTGAGGTAGACGCTGACCAGATGAGACTGAAAATGTACATCGTCTTTGAAGAACTATTCCCACCCTTACCCGTCACTTCCCGATCGCGGCCCCGCCCCCCCCCCCCCCCCCCTAAAAAAAAAAAAAAAAAAAATCAAGCAGAAAAACAAAGGAACTTGTTGATTATAAAAAAAAAGTATGTTAAGCGAGTCAGACAACAAGTTGGGTAAACTTCTCGCTCCGATGATGAATACAAACTCACGCACCTAACTCCAAACGAAGGCTGCTAACGACACCGAATCGCTTAGCAGAAATGACAACAGTTAGCAGAAATGACAACACAGAGCACACAGAACAGACAAGGAAACATCCTCCTTCTTTAAAGGATGTTCCAAGCTTGTCGTATTTCTTGGAAAAGGAGGTTCCGAGGTTGCCCATATTTCTTTTAAAAAAAAAACCAAAAAAAAAACAAAAAAAAAAAAAACAAAAAAAAAAACAAAAAAAAAAAAAAAAACCCAGAATGTTCCAGACTTGTCCGTCTTCTTCAAAAATGATGTTCCCAGCTTGCTCATATTCTTGAAAAACGATGTTCCAAGCTTGGTTATATTCTTAAAACACGTTCCAAGCGTGCCCGTATTCTTGAAAAAAGGATGTTCCAAGTTTTTCTTTAAAAAAAAAAAAATAATCCGTTATCGTTTTCTGCTAGGCGGTTCAGTGTTGTAAGCAGCATTCGTTTAAAGTTACGGGCGTGTATGTATTGTAAGGTGGGAGCAAGAGTTACCTTACTTGTTTGTTAGTTGTCGGTTTTAGTTTTTTTTTAATCACACCCAGAAAGTTTTGGGTTTAGAAGCCGAGTGTTCTGTTTGAGGGGTGACAAGAATAGGGTACAGAATCCACCTGAAGCCTGTTCAAGTCGGCACGGGTAGGGAGAGAGAGAATACACAGTCTTGCCCCTACTCTTAGAATCATTAAAAAAAAAAAAAAGGGGGGGGGGGGGGGGGAGGAAAGAAAGAAAGAAAAACCAACATATGAGAGAGAGAGCGAGAGAGAGAGAGAATCCGCGCAGTTTCATTTTCAAATCATAGCCGGC
>JADBJO010005657.1:85000-87500 GCA_016801955.1 Conus betulinus | reverse complement strand
TAGAAGATGACTGCACATGCCTACACCTTTGACAGCGTGTCTTGAAGGGGAAGGGAGTCGGGAAAGAGCAGGGGATTGGGAGAAGAGAATGAGGGGGGGGGGGGGGGGGGGGGGGGGGAGCAGAGAGGGAAGGGAGATGGATGGGAGGGGACGGAGGGAGGGGGTGTGTGTGTGTGCTATAGAAGAACCAAGCGACGTACGGAATGTAAAACATTGAATGTGACTGGATTTTGTGAGAAGCCCTATTCTGTAAGATTTACGGATATCGATGGCTCCTATTTCTTCCCAACAAACACAAGACTAGAACGAAAGAGGAGAGTGGGATTTTTTTTTTTTTTTTTTTTTTTTTTTTTTAAACGCGTGGATGCCCTGTGTGTGTCTGCAACTCTATGTCAACACAGCGCAGGCTTCCAAGGGTGGAGCAGGAGCTCCCAGCTGGGTTGTTCGACAGTCGAGGACAGTACTTCTCTGGGTCCTTCCTACCCGCACCTTCGGGTGTGTCTTTTTCGTTTTCTTCTGGTATGTTACTGGATTTTTTTTGTAAGCTTTGTGTCATTGTTCAGTGAGTTTCTTTGTCCAGTATGTTACGATATTTTATTTCGTTTATTACTTTGCCTGATTTTATATATATATATATATATATATATATATTTCATTTATTTATTATGTTATTATAATGAATGCTTATATAGCGCCTATTCTCGGCTAGAGACCAAGCTCTGTGCGCTTTACAATCCACACACGTTTACACAACGGGCTGCCTACTTGGGTAGTGCCAACTGAAGAGTTGCCAGCTGGCGCTTCGTTCAGTCGTTTCCCGTGTCATCCAGTCCATATTATTCAATATTGTTCACTCATTTTCCTTACTTTCTTCATTCTTTCCATTTCTTGGGCAGTGTGCATGCTATGTGTACCGTGTCATCCATACCAACGGCCAAAACTGGCCTTCTCTTCCGAAAGCTGGTAATGGGATTTTACGTGTGTGCAAGATGTTATGCGTGCGTTCACACACGGAACCTCGGTTTATAGTCTCACTCGAAGGACTGTATGGGAAGTGGAGTCAGAACCAATGTTAACTCCGAGGGAAAAAATCCCCCTGTACTGAAACGGCCCGGCAGAGATTCGAACTTGCAACCCCAGGATCACCAAGATTACAAGTCCGGCGCTCTGTCAACTGTGCTAATCTCCGGAAGATATCATGCAGAGGATGGTATCATCATAGACAGCTGTCCATTGCCTGTCCCATGCTAGGTGATGATCCCCGTGGATGGACGGACTTGCCTTGGAAGCGAAGAGACTCCTGTGTCTTTGCTTTCAGTATTTCATGATGCAGGGTTTGCGTGTTTGGTTTTGGTTTTGGCTCGTCTCCCCTGCGGACTAGTCTAGCTCGAGGGGCAGTCTCCACAGGCCCGAGTCTACGGTTACCGCTTAGGCCCACAGCGCCATCATATAACTATTCTCTGTTGCATTCCAAGCTGCGCCTGGCTTTCGTCGTCACATGAGCCATCACCAAAACCTGTTCATCGCACAGTCCAGCCCTTGACCCGTATTGTGCCTGCGACTCAGAAGCAGATGCAATGTCTGCTTCTGTTTATATCGCAGCAGATACACATGGGGGGGGGGGGGGGCAGGATAGCTCAGTGGCAGAGCGCCGGACTCGTAATCTAGGGGTTGCGGGTTCGAATCTCCGCCAGGCCGTTTCAGTGCAGGGGGGATTTTTCCCCTCGGGGTCAACCTTGGTTCTGACTCCATTTCCCATACAGTCCTTCGAATGAGAATATATAATCGAGGTTTCATGTGTGAACGCACGCATAACATCTTGCAACACACGTAAAATCCCATCACCAACTTTCGGAAGAGAAGGCCAGTTTGGCCGTTGGTATGGATGGCACGTTATATTACACATAGCACGCACCTTCGCCGAAGTTGGAGTATGGCTGCCTTAATGGTGGGATAAAAAGAAAAAAACGGTCATACACTCAAAACTCCACTCCCTTTCATGGGTAGATGAGATTAATCCTTGCCTGTCGGTACAGAGAGTGTCCGCAGGAGTATCGGCCTGCGTACGCCAAAAAGAAAAAAAAAAAAAAAAAAAAAAAAAAAAGCAAGCGTAGAACGACAAGATGTCAACAAGCCATGCATAATTCTGCAATCTTTGCTGACATTTGGCTTTGAACTCATTTCCTGACCCCCAAATTCCAGGATAAAGTCGTCTCCACCCCCCATTTTTTTTTTTTTTTTTTTTTTTTCACGCCAGGGCGATTTTCATGTATTCAAACGGTGTTGTTGATGCTTGACCTCTGCTGTAACCTAGGAACTCTGACCCTGAGTGCTAATGTTGAGGGTGAGACGATAGAACCATGTACTGTGTGCAACAAGTTGTCAGTGCAAGTCAAAGAACCCAGTGGGAACACTGGAACTGGCCCTGGCCAGATTCTTCAGTTCACTGTGAACAGATCAATGAAAAGTTGACGTGGGCAGCATGAACATTTGGGTGGCG
>JADBJO010005657.1:70000-72500 GCA_016801955.1 Conus betulinus | reverse complement strand
TTCTCTCTGTCTCTCCACTGTGGACAACAGATCTCCTCCAGGATCCAGTGGCTTGCCTTTCTCTGTCTCTCCACTGTGAACAACATCTCCCTAGGATCCAGTGGCTTGCCTTTCTCTGTCTCTCCACTGTGGACAACAGATCTCCCTAGGATCCAGTGGCTTGCCTTTCTCTGTCTCTCCACTGTGGACAACAGATCTCCCTAGGATCCAGTGGCTTGCCTTTCTCTGTCTCTCCACTGTGGACAACATCTCCCTAGGATCCAGTGGCTTGGCTTGCCTTTCTGTCTCTCCACTGTGGACAACAGATCTCCCTAGGATCCAGTGGCTTGCCTTTCTGTCTCTCCACTGTGTCTCTCCACTGTGGACAACATCCATGTGGACAACATCTCCCTAGGATCCAGTGGCTTGCCTTTCTCTGTCTCTCCACTGTGGACAACAGATCTCCCTAGGATCCAGTGGCTTGCCTTCTCTCTGTCTCTCCACTGTGGACAACAGATCTCCCTAGGATCCAGTGGCTTGCCTTTCTCTGTCTCTCCACTGTGGACAACAGATCTCCCTAGGATCCAGTGGCTTGCCTTTCTCTGTCTCTCCACTGTGGACAACAGATCTCCCTAGGATCCAGTGGCTTGCCTTTCTGTCTCTCCACTGTGGACAACATCCCTAGGATCCAGTGGCTTGCCTTTCTCTGTCTCTCCACTGTGGACAACAGATCTCCCTAGGATCCAGTGGCTTGCCTTTTCTCTGTCTCTCAACATCTCCCTAGGATCTGTGGACTGTGGAACAGATCTCCCTAGGATCCAGTGGCTTGCCTTTCTCTGTCTCTCCACTGTGGACAACAGATCTCCCTAGATCCAGTGGCTTGCCTTTCTGTCTCTCCACTGTGGACAACAGATCTCCCTAGGATCCAGTGGCTTGCCTTTCTGTCTCTCCACTGTGGACAACAGATCTCCCTAGGATCCAGTGGCTTGCCTTTCTCTGTCTCTCCACTGTGGACAACAGATCTCCCTAGGATCCAGTGGCTTGCCTTCCCTCTCTTGCCTTTCTCTGTCTCTCTCCACTGTGGACAACAGATCTCCCTAGGATCCAGTGGCTTGCCTTTCTCTGTCTCTCCACTGTGGACACAGATCTCCCTAGGATCCAGTGGGCTTGCCTTTCTCTGTCTCTCCACTGTGGACAACAGATCTCCCTAGGATCCAGTGGCTTGCCTTTCTCTGTCTCTCCACTGTGGACAACAGATCTCCCTAGGATCCAGTGGCTTGCCTTTTCTCTGTCTCTCCACTGTGGACAACAGATCTCCCTAGGATCCAGTGGCTTGCCTTTCTCTGTCTCTCCACTGTGGACAACAGATCTCCCTAGGATCCAGTGGCTTGCCTTTCTCTGTCTCCACTCGCTCATTCACCATTAGCTGACCAACAGACTTAACCGAGAGACCAGCTATAAACTGATTTGCTGACCAGCTTGCGTGGAGCGGATTAGAAACAGAAAGAAGCTTTCAATCCGACGCTAAGCTGTGGACACTTTGTTCTTCGTCTCGGTCTGTTATCATACAAACACACAGGGGGTTCGTCAATCGACGAACGTCGCATTAACTTTCTCGCGGTAGTGTGTGTGTGTGTGGTGTGTGTGTGTGTGTGTGTGTGTGTGTGTGTGTGTGTGTGTGTGTGGTGAGAGAGAGAGAGAGAGAGAGAGGATGAGAGAGAGCGAGGATAAACAATATACCAACTGACACAATAATACAGAGACAGAGAGAGAGAGAGAGAGCGAGAGGAGCGGAGTGTTGTGTGTGTGTTGTGTGTGTGTTTTGAACAACGGTAAAAGTATGGCTCAGTTGGGCCATTTTCCATACAATGCTATTCTGCTAAGGCGGAGTACAAAACCATACAATGTATGCATCAAAATACGATGATATAACTAAGGCAAACAACATACCAACCACAACCACCCAGAAGCAAGCACTGACATCAACAGTGAAATAAACAAAATGAAAAACAGAGCAAGTTAAGTACAACAACTACAAATTCACAAGCATTGTAGTGATGAGCCAATCTTATATTATGACGTTTGTGAGTTAAAAAGGAAGAAAGGTAATGAACTTTAAGCAGCAGCAACACAACAAAAAAAGTTTGCATTGCACATACGTAATGTTTATCAATGCAGAAAAAAATTAAATGAGGGTGGGGAAAAAAAAACCCCCGATGAAAATAGAGAGAAGCGTTATCAGCCTTCTCTGTCTCTGTAGGTCTCTCTCTCGCTCTCTGTGTCTGTCTGTCTGTCTCTCTCTCTCTCTCTCTCTCTCTGTGTGTGTGTGTGTCTTCCCACACATACTCCAAAGATCTGTACAGATGTGTTAGTCCAATTATTGACTTAGTTGCATCTCTTGATATTCAACTGAGAGAGAGAGAGAGAGAGAGAGAGAGAGAGAGAGAGAGAGAGAGAGAGGCAAGTGCGGATCTCTTTGGTATTCAGTTGAGAGAGGGAGAGAGTACGGATCCTCTTTGGT
>JADBJO010005657.1:47500-57500 GCA_016801955.1 Conus betulinus | reverse complement strand
AGAAAAAAAAAGTGGAAGGGTGGGAGAGGAAGCTTCTCTCAGACTTCTCCTCCAGTCGAGTTGATAACACTGGTAAGTCGAAAAAACGGCAAACATTTTTTGAAGGGTGGACCAAGGGCCTGGGGGGTGGGGGGGGGGGGGGGGGGGTAGTAGGGTGGACATGGGGTATGGGATAAGATAGCAGGACTGTCCATCTACAGCTATCGACAGAGATAAACCCGTTCTCCGTGCCCACCACCTCAGCGCGCGTTACAAACCGCTTTCCCTTGTAAAACACGACCGGTTCCCCGTGGATTGCGAGTAGGGACGTAGAACGGGGATCAATGGAGGCATAATTAGTAACCTTTGTGCTAGACTTGCTTGTCGGGGCACGAGTGGCAGACACGACCACGGATCACGCACGACCTAGCCTTTGTTGACACTGTGGGTCTTGGTTGTACGGAACTAGGGTGGTGCGACTGTTACACTGAAAGAGGCTGAATGAGGTGACAATAATCATGTTGTCATTCACATCATCATCATCATCATCATCACGAATCGGGATTGAGTCCAGGGTGTTTTCGGGTAGGTCTTAGTTTTTCCCAGGCTTCCAAGGGTGGTGCAGCATTGGCCCCCAGTTGGTTTGATCGGCAGTTGAAGGTAGTACTTCTCAGAGTCCCACCTGCGCCTTCGGGTGTATCTTTTTTTCGTTCAAGTTTTTCTTGTGTCTTTCTCTTTTCTTTGTAGATACTTCAGTTAGCCTGTCGGGAGGCTTTTTTTTTTTTATCTTTGACTTTTATTGAGCAAGCGGGAAAAAGTATAGATGCTGGAGTGTGGGTGTGTTTCTGTTTTATGTGTGCATGTCCTGGAACAGTGAGGAATAGAAATGTCTGGAATATGTCAAGAGTGGCTGAGTGTGTACTTTATTTGCACTACCAAAAGGAGAAAGATTGAAATTCCCATTTGGTGTTTACACGCATGTTTTATTGTTTGTAAGTAATTTTTAATTTCCAGTGTCACGTTTGTAACTATAAATATGTATGTCTTAACTTTTAGGGCAGCGGTCACAAATGTAATTTCTCTTGTAACGAGAGATAATAAAGTTTTTTCAGAAGCTTTTTATGTCATTGTAACTCTTCATTTTTATACCAACTTAGTTACGCGACTCGCCAGCCAATACTGTCGCGCCATTGGGTCAATGCCCTCACCGCCACACCGCGTTCACGCGCCGTGTCCTCGGCGATTGGATGAGCTAAAAGGTTTCCAGAAAAGTCGAGTTGATGCAAGAATCGGTTTGCCCCCTCCTCCCCAGCCACCCCTCCCTCGTCACCCCTCTCTCCTACCCACCCAGCCTCAGGCTCGCTGCGCCCGTCCTTTCTCTGTCAGTACGTCAGTGTTGAAACACCTCTCTTCCCCCTGTCCCACCTCCAGGCAGTGTGAGACACGCCTGGGTGACAATCACCTGTCCAGGAACGGTGTAAGTAGGTCAAGGAGATGGCTCACAGCC
The DNA here is from genome assembly GCA_016801955.1 of Conus betulinus. Lineage (NCBI taxonomy): Eukaryota > Metazoa > Mollusca > Gastropoda > Neogastropoda > Conidae > Conus > Conus betulinus. The sequence continues at coordinate 56,014 of JADBJO010005657.1, read as the reverse complement.
ATGTGGTGGTTGACCAACGAGAAGGGGAGCGAGGTGATCCCGGTGACGTATCTCCGGCGAAAGGGAAATGGCACTGGGTCGATAATGAAGACCCACTCCCTCGCTCCACTCGCCTTACCCCAACAACCCCCCTTTACCGTGTCTCTTGCTTTAATGAAGACCCACCCCTACCACGTGCCTCTCCTGCCCCAACCCCTTCTCTTGTCTGCTGAGGACTGTGGTCTCTTGGATGCTGGTATGTGCGAGTGTAAGTTTTATGGCGCTCTCTTTCTGGAATTCTCTTCCGTCAGGGTGTGTGTTTCTGGCTGCTCATCGGTCTTCGTTTCTCACTTTTGTGTTAACAGTCTGTGTGTCTGCCTTTCAGACCGCTTGTGCGTCCAGGTGCTCAAGCTGTGTAAGCCTTCACTAAAGGGCGCGTGTAAGCACACTACACGTTTTTTTTTTTTTTTGTTTGTTTTTTTTTTTGTCGAAATTCTGGTCTTGTTTTAGGAGCGAGAGGGCTTTGGAAGCGAGGATGACATGGCGGATACACGGAAGGCAGGAAACAGAATACTGTGTCTGAATGCCTGAAAAGGATATCAGAGATTCCAGCTCCCCAGTCCATTTATCATTCATCAAGTTTATTACATGTATGATTAACTAACAGCGTTCCAGTTTTATTTTTTGTTGAATAATAGTGTTCGATGAAATCACCAGCAGCGCAAGACTGCTGTCAACAGGTAAGAGAGTTTTTACACAACAACGACCTTTTTAACCCCCCCCCCCCCCCCCCCCCCCCCCCCACACACACCCACACACACACACACACACACACACACACCTGACCACCATCCATCCTCTCCTCTCCCATCCACCACGTCTCCAGTCCTCGCACTTAGCACTGGTTGGGGTGTGCAGAGGATGGGGGGGGGGGGGGGGGGGGGGGGGGGGGTGGGGTGGAGGGTGGAGGAGAGAGCCAGCTAATTGACGGGTCCTCGCAGTGGAGTGGTCTGACTAACTGGGAAACGGGGGTGAAAATTAAATCGTGCTGTGTTGAGAAGTCCCCTTGTGTGACGACTGGACTTTTGCCAGTGTGTTTGTGCTGCCTTGGGGAAGGGGAATGGGGGCTGTTCTCCTGTTTGGATCAAACTCCTCGTGGCAGTGCGGGTTGAAGGAGTGTTAGTTGCTACGCGTTGTAATGGATGAGCGGCATCCTTGTTAATGAGATGGGGATGAGTGTGTGAAGAGGGAGAGGGAAGCAGGGTAAGAGTGAGTGAGTGTGTGTGTGAGAGAGAGAGACGGAGAGGGAGAGAAAGTAAAGAGATGAGAGAGGTTTTAGTAGAGAGTGGGGGGGGGGGGGGGGGGGGGAACGAGTCAGATCTGCAGTTACTTTATATTCAGCGTGGTTCTCAATGGGGAGATAGCGTATAGAAATATATATTATCATTGCCCCCTTTGTTGTCCCTTTCCGCTCTCTCTCTCTCTCTCTCTCTCTCTCTCTCTCTCTCTCTCTCTCTCACTCTCAGCGCGGCGTGCGTGTATGTGTCTCATTGACACGTTCAGAAATGGATCAGTGAGAAAAGCGCGCATTCAGTTCAGTTATATACATATGTGTTTGTGTGTGATTACTTCACATGTGTAAATTTGTCGTACATTATGTATAGCCCAGCGCACCACGAAAGTCTATGGGGAAGGAGAAGAAAAAGGTGAGTGGGTGGAGGGAAAGTGTGTGTGTGTGTGGGGGGGGGGGGGGAGGGGGGTAAAAGTTCGTGTATGTCGAAAATGAAAGGCAAGAAACCAAGGAGACGGCAACACTGTTCAGAATTAAAGGGGTTGTGCCGGAGAAAATCCTGCTCGCAGTGAATTGAATCAAATTGATTGGGAGGTCGTCTTGCTCTGTCCGTCTTTATGTCTTTGTCTCTCCCCACCCCCACCCATCCCCCCAGGTCCCCCCCCCCCCCCCCCCCCATCCCACACCCCCCCCCCCCCCCCCCCCATCCCCCCCCCCCCCCCCACACCCCCCCCCCCCCCCCAGTTTGGAGACTCAGCCCCCCTCTCCACCTCTCCCTCTCCCCCCCCACCCCCGCCCCCACACACACACCACATGTATGACGAATACATCTTGAGTGTTACGTGTTTAGTTTGGAGAACTCAGCGCCTCCTCTTTCCTCTCTCTCTCCCCACCCCCCCCCCCCCTCCCCCGACCATTGATAGGTCTCTGAAAGTCACGTAACAGTCTGTGATAGGAAACATCGAAGACTGTTCACTATTTAGCGACATTAGACACAACGCACAGACTAGAACTCGTTTCGTTGTTACAGCCAGTCATCCAGATTCATTGCACAAACTGTATATCAGGAAGACAGTACATATTTTATGTTCACCCAACTGAACTCGTCAAATTGTATGTGTGTGTGTGCAGAAGAAGAAGACGTACAAATCCACGCACAGCATAGGATCTCGCAAAGCCACGGAGAAAGTGGTGACGTACAGTGAGACCTCGCCCTACTACGCCGACATGGTGCAGCAGCTTCTCAACGACCGGGACCTGGAGCCCAAGAAGGCCTCTCCCGCCAAGTCCCCCTCCGCCACAAACCGCCTGCCGCCAAGTCCCCCGTCCCCCAAGGCTTCCCTCGCCAAATCCCCCAAAGTGAAATCTCCAACGACCAAATCCGCAGCGGCCAAATCCTCTCCAACGAAAGTGTCCTCCACGAAAGCCTCTTCAGCGAAATCCACGCCATCCAAATCGTCCCCCGTTAGGACATCGGCGGCTAAGTCTCCCACTGCTAAGTCTCCTGCTTCAAAGCCACCGTCACCGCCTGTGAAGTCGGCTAACAGGTCGAACAGTGTAGAGGCCTCGCCTAAATCCCCGAGAGAGCGAAATCACCAGTGACAAAAGCTGCGGTGAAGCGCAAGAACAGCAGTGACTCGTCATCCATGGACGTCAGTGAGGCGAAAAAAAAAAAGGCAGAAACTAAAGCCAACGGTGTCTCTGACTCCCCGAAGATGGGGAAGACTGATTCCAGGATCAGCGTAGCTGAAAAGCTGAAGAAAATCTCGGCCAAGGCAGAGAAGAGGAAATCAAGAAAAAAGCCAAAGCCACAGCGAAGAAGGCGGACTCGAGCAAAAAAGAGCAAGAAAGCCGGCGACGCTTCGAAAGACAAGAAGTCGGAGACGGGGAAAGAAGGATGACCAAAGCAACAAAAAGACCCCAAAGAAGAAAGCCGGCGAAGAGGAAGAAAGAGGAGAAGGAGATTCCCAGCCTGCTGTCCTTCATCAAGCCCAAGAGAGAAGCCAGTCTCTTCGCCAACGCCATGATGGACATCATGTTTGAGAAACCGCTTCCCATCTCGCCCAGGAAGGAATCCAAATCTCCATCCAAAGCCTCTTCGGATGGCTCTCCAGCCAAGACTCCCGCCAGTCAAGCCGAAGACGCCGCCAGCGCCAAGAAGAAGCTCACGTTCGAGAACGACGAAGGCCGGCAAGAGAGCCAAAGCCAGGAAGGCGGAAGGAAGCCCACAAGAAAGGCGCTGCCAAAGCCAGCAACGCCAAGAAGACCAAGAAGAAAGCTGCCGGAGAACCCGCCAAGGAGGTGAAGGGGGGCAAGGTGGTGAAGCGGAAGACCAAGAGAAGCGCATGGCCAGTCTCAACGCGCGCGCACTCATCGTGGCGGAGCGGGAGTCCTCTGCAGATGGTGCTGGAGAGGGCGGCCCGCACCGACCGCTATTGCGTCTCCTGGACCCGCCACGCCCCCGCCGCCCGCCGCCCCGCCGCCCGCCGCTTCGCGCTCCCCTCACCCCGCCCTGCCGCCCGCCGCTTCGCGCTCCCCCTCACCCCGCCCCGCCGCCCGCCGCTTCGCGCTCCCCTCACCGGACCACCGCCGCTGGCTGGACGGGCTGGGCAACTGTGAGGTGTGCTGCGCCGCCGCGCCCAAGAAGGACCTGCGAGACGGGGTGGTGGTGACGGAGGTGGCGGGCGGCCCCGGCCCTGGCCGTGGCCGTGCCCCCTGAGGCCAAGGTCGGGGGGGGGCTGCTGGCCCCGCCCTCCGTGCTGCACGACAAGGAGCACGGCGTGCTGGGCGAGGAGCGGCCGTCCAGCGTGGTGGACGTGGTCACCGCCCACACCCCGCACCTGGACCTCGTCAGCAGCAGCCCCCCCCCGCCGCCCCAGCGCGCCCCCTCGGCCCTGCACAACCTGGTGAGCTCCCCTGGCGGGGTGAAAGAAGGCGCAGGTGCTGAACGGGGGCAACCTGGGCAACTTCGGCGGGCTGTTCCCCCACGGCACGCCCTGCGTGGGGCCCTGCCCCGGATACTCCTACTCGCGCACGGAGGGCTACGTGACCACGTCGGCCAGCTACCAGTCCTTCACGCTGAGCGGCATGGGCACGCTGAACCCCGTGCCCCTCATGACGCCCATGGCGCCCACCTTCCGCCCCTCCGCCTTCAGTGTGCCCGGCTACAACGTCGGCATGCCCACCTACGGTGAGTGCTTCCTCCCCTCCCCTCCCCCCCCCCCCCCCCCACCACCACATCACTTTCCTCTCCCCCTCCTACTTCTCTGGCTTTGCTATCTCTGTCTCTCTCCCCCCCCCCCCCCCCCCCCCCCCTGCCCCTCCCCGTCAGTCGGTCTTGTATCTCAGTCTGTCGCTCAGTGTGTCTTTTTTTTTTTTTTTTGGTCTATGCCTTTGTAGGTGTTCGTTTGTTTTGTGTGTGTGTGTGTGTGTGTGTTTTGCTGCTGTTTTTTGCTATTGTTGTTATCGTCTGTCTGTCTTTCTTTCTGTCTGTCTCTCTCTTTCTCTCTCTCTCTCTCTCTCTCTCTCTCTCTCTCTCTCTCTCTCTCTCTCTCGTGTGTGTCTTGTTTTTGTCGCTTTTTTCTCACTCTTTCTCTCTCACTCTTTGTTGTTTCTCTCTCCTCTCTCTCTCTCTCTCTCTGTCTCTCTCTCTCTCTCTCTCTCTCTCTCCCTCTCTCTCTCTCTCTCTCCTCTCTCTCTCTCTCTCTGTTTTTGGTTTCGTCTCATACATTCATATAGAGGAATTTGGATTTCAATTAAACATCTTCTCGTTCAAGAAATCAATGGACAGGGGAATAAAACTTTGTTTAAAATCTGACACTTCTGCATTTAACCGATCGATATCTTCGTCCTGACTGAAGAAGGTCATACTGATTTGCAAGGACGTGGGTCTGGTCACACGTAATCTTCTTCGCTTTACAAACTAACACGGCACCTATATAGCTCACTCAGACTTTTGTGTCTCTCACCAACGATTTTTCCTCCCACGTTCACCACTTTCTCAAGCACATTTCTGCTCTTCACAGTCAACCCACCATACCAACACATAAATGAGAAAGTTAGAACAGATTCCAAGAACAATGATGAATAAAATGTCCGAAGAATGTCAGTATTCACATGAAATGATCGCAGCTTGCGAAGACAATATAATCTGGTTTGACATTTTTTTGTGGACATACTCAACATGGGATTTAAAATTCAGCTTATTATCTATAAAAGTTCCTAAATATTTGTATGATTCAACACGTTCTACTTCAGCACCTTTGATAAAAAGTGGTGGTACAGCTTTTGGATTCTTTCTAAAATCAATCAACATTTCTTTCGTTTTTGTTACATTCAGATCAAGATAGTTATGATCGCACCAGTCAACAAATCTTTGAACCTCCTTGAAGTAAACAGAATCAGAGTTGGAAAGATCTACAAGTGCTGAGTCATCTGAATATTTAATGTACAAAGTTGAATCACTTCCTGAACAATCATTTGTGTACAGAGTAAAAAGCACTGGTGATAAAACAGTACCCTGGGGTGCGCGCGCCAGTTGAAATGACTCTGGAAGACGAAACACACACTTTGATATCGAACAGACTGTGTCCTCTGTGTAAGAAAATCAATTATCCAAAGAATGAGCTTGTTACCCACATTTATGTTAATGAGTTTCTTTGCCATCAGATGTGGTTGTATGGTGTTGAATGCTGATGAGAAATCAATAAAGAGAATGCGTACAAAGGAGGCAGGTTTTTCGAGGTGTGAAAAAGCATGATGGAGAAGTGTGAGTGTGGCATCATCTGTTGATCTGTTCTGTTGGTATGCGAACTGAAACGGGTCTTGGTACTGTGTAGTATCTTTTAAAACATATCTCTCTCTCTCTGTTTAGTCTGTGTATTGCTATTATTGTGTTCCATCCGCACACCTGGACGTTCCGGAAATGTCTCTTCCTGTCGTTTGATGTTCTCCTTCTTGCCCTCTCCCCCCATGCCCCCCCTCTACCTCTTCCTATCGCTGTGCAACACCCCCTCCCGTTGCTGTGCGTTGTATTGAATTCATAGCAGGTATGAATGGCGAAAGTTGAAAAAAAAAAAAAAGGTATCAATAAGAAAAAAAAATGCGGGTGAACAGAGAGAGAGAGAGAGAGAGAGAAGCAGACATAAAGACAGAAACAGAGTATTTATATATAGAGAGAGGGAGAGAGAGACAGAGAGAGACAGACGTACAGAGACAGAGTATATATATATATATATATATATATAGAGAGAGAGAGAGAGAGAGAGGCAAACAGACGCACAGAGAAAGACAAAGTATAGAGACAGCGAGCGAGAGACAGACAGTGCTCTAGAGAGCGAGAGAGACAGACCGACAGAAAGAGTATGGAGTCCATTATGGGGAAAGGAACGGCCACTGGCAGCTAGCAGAAAAAACTGTTCGGTTGTCGACGTGGGCTGGCCCGTCGTTCATCCTGTCATCACACTCTGGCCCATAAACAGTCTGCACGATCTCCGCTGCTCTGTCTGTTTAGTGCTGTGTGTCTCCCTCGGTAATGCCTGCTATCGCCGTAATGTCTGGCGGACCTTGTAAGGTTTGCAGTGTAACGCCTGCTTGACCCTGTAATGTCCACAGTGCAACGTCTGCTTGATCCTCTGACGTCTGTAATGTAAACGTCTGCTTGATCCTGTAATGTCTGTAATGTAATGTTTGCTTGACCCTGTAATGTCTGTAGTATAATGTCTGCATGACCCTGTAATGGAATGTCTGCTTGATCTTGTATTTAATGTAATGTTTGCTTGATCCTGTAATGCAGTGTCTGCTTGATCTTGTAATGTATATAATGTAATGTCTGCTTGATCTTGTAATGTATGTAATGTAATGTCTGCTTGATCTTGTAATGTATGTAATGTAATGTCTGCTTGATCCTGTCATGTCAGGAACGTAACATCTGCTTGACCCTGTAATGTCTGCAGGATAATGTCTGCTTGATCTTGTAATGTAAAGTCTGCTTGACCCTGTAATGTCTGTAGTGTAACATCTGCTTGACCCTGTAGTATCTGTAATGTAACATCTGCTTGACCCTGTGACATCTGTTTGACCCTTTAGTGTCTGTAATGTAATGTCTGCTTGACCCTGTTAAGTCTGCTTGACCCTGTAATGTCATGTCTGCTGATCCTGTTATTTACAGTCTGCCCAGTGGTTCGCTGGTTCAAAAGAAGTCGGACATCTTGGCTTTTGTGTTGGTGCGTTGTTATTGGTGTTTTGTCATAATATACTACTGCTCTTTGCTTTTGTTCCAACGTTAAGGTTTGTCTTTGGTCTGTGATTTATTGGACAGGGGGGGGGAAAAATCGTTCCAGCGGAAATAATGATACCAGCAGAAAAAAACGAGTCTAATTACAGTATCTATTATTCGAGGAGGGGGGGGGGGCGGGGGGAGGGGAGCCTGTTTTTCCTCGTCCCATCTGTCTTTGCTGCTCCGGCGTGATCAATTAGTGCCTTTTTTGTTTTGTTTTGTTTTGTGGGTTTTTTTTTTCTTCTTGTTTTTGTTTTTGTATTTAGTTACATCATAGCGTCTGACATCATCGTTTATTAATGTCTTTCTTTCTTCGCTCGTTCCTCGGCTACAACGCCGAAGTTCGTCATTTGGTGGGTTTTTTGGCGTGCGACTATTGTTTTTTTTTTGTGTGTGTGTGTTGTGTTTTTTTTTTTGGTTTGTTTGTTTTGTTTTGTTTTAGTTATTATCCTACCATGAAGGTAGGTACATGCCGTCTTTGGTGATGACATCTGAACACGACATCAGCGGTCGTGTGTGTGTGTGTGTGTGTGTGTGTGTGTGAGTGTGAGTGTGAGATCCATTTCGCGAGGGCACGATAGCCTGTGTACTCTCTTCCGAAGGGAAAGACTGGGTGTGCAAGAATAATTGATAATAATGCGTGCATTCACGGAAGGGCTAGGAGGGAGGGAACTGGAGTTTGCAGACGTGAAGAGAAAATATCTGTTTGTCAGTCAACCTTTGCTATCTTCGGGGTGGGAATTGAACCGCAGCCCTTTGAGCAAAGAGTCTGACGCCTTACCCGCAACCAGCTTCCCCCCGACCCTGCACCCTTACTTAGTCCTGATGATAAACTGATCTGGGGAAAAAAAAAAATGACAAAAAAACAAAACAAACAAACAAACAGAAAGAAAGAAAGACAAAGAAAACGGGTACATGACTGAAATGAAAAAAAATATTAAAAAAAAAAAGTAGAGAGACATCTAAA